>JAODAL010022947.1:0-63663 GCA_025379985.1 Phyllomedusa bahiana | reverse complement strand
CTTTGTTAGAGGGCAAAAAGGCAATTCAAAACTCTACACACCATATGTTGCTCTCCCTAAGGAGAGATGGTCCCCTTTATGAGCCACTCATTGCCTCCCACCCAACCAGCCAGTATTGCTCTGCACTGATGAGGGGCAAAACCCCGAAACAGCGCTGTATGCAGATGAGTGATACTGGCTTGGCTAATATCCCTTTTGCTTTCTCAAGACTCAGTGGGTCAAAAGCAAATTGAGGATTTGTTACATCCAATAGTGGGTGCTTGAGCTTCTCAGCTCCTTTCATATAATGCCTTGTCATAGTATCCTGATGAGATGTCTTATTGAGGTTATCACCGTGGAGAGCTTCACCGCAGCACAGATACAATCCAGTAATATGTCCAGCAAAAAAAGCAGGTGTCAAAGTTGACTTTTATTCTAAACTTTAAAAAATTATAAAAATCCAGGTAAAAGAGATCGCATAAAAAATATGAGAAAAAAAACAAACCTTATAGAAGCACATTAGGCGTGGAGAGCCCAGATAATGCACGGAGCTATCGCTGACGCTATTGGGCTTTCCATGTCAATGTGCTTCTATAACGAAGGTTTGGTTTTGTCCCATATTTTTTATGTCTTTTATCTAGATCTCGATATTTTTATAAAGTTTAGAATAAAAGTCACATTTTACACCTCTGCTATTTCTAACTATGCTGGATATATTACTGGACTTAAAAATATCCCATGGAGTTGGACATTTGGGGCGACATGTCCCAGTACGCAAGCGCCGTTTTTTTGGTCTATTGTGCACCAAAAACACTTTTGACGCCATATTCTCGATGTAAATGAACTGTTGTACACAAAACTGGGCGACATCACCGGGGACGACAATTGTAATGCGCCTAAAAAGGCGCATTAAATTAGTAAACGACAACCGGCGCCCCCCTAACGCAGTGCGCGCGATAGGTCTTTACATCACTATTTAAGATAAATTGGCCCCATTACGCAGTGGCCCCCGTAGGTCTTAATGCCTGGTAATGATCTTTTGCGCTCCATTACGATCCCGCGACGGCATTCATACACTAGAATGTACTATGCCCTCCCCAGTGCGGCGATGTGATTACAAAATTGTTAAAGAACGTTAAGCGCCTCCATTACGCATGCGCTGCGATCGCGCATTACTACATAGTAAATACTTATCGCCTCCGTACGCAGTGCCCGGAAGGTATAACATATACTATAAGAACGTTAAACGCCTCCCTTTCGCAGTGCGCCCGATAGGTGCATTAAATACACTAGTAAGATACTTATCGCCCCCATTACCAGTGCGCCGCATCGCTGCATTACTACATAGTAATGATAGTTTTTCGCCTCCGTTTCCGTGCGCCCCGATAGGTGAAAAAATTAAAATAAATCTTAACGCCTCCTTTTTGCAGTGCGCCCCGGGTAGGTGAATTTCAACACTGTAATGATTTCTTTTTGCCTCCGTTACGAATCGTAGCTCGCCTTTTTATTGACTGCATTTACATACCTAGTAATGATACGTTATGCCCTCCATTATACGCAGTCGCCTGCGCATAGGTGCATAACATATACTAGGCATGATACGTTCTGCGCCTCCATTACGCAGTGCGCCGCGATAGGTGCATTACATACACTAGTAATGATACGTTATGCGCCTCCGTTACGCAGTGCGCCGCGATAGCTGCATTACATATACTAGTAATGATACACAATGCGGCCGTGATTTGCGCAGTGCGCCTTTTTAGGAGCAATGCGCCTAAAGAAGCGCATTAAGTTTACTATGCAAGGTATACCAGACGTCAGATCTTTGAAAGTATCGTACTCTCAGGTGCATTTTACATTGATTTAATGCACCTAAAAACTGCCGCGGCGCTGCCAATTTTCGGACATGTCGCCCTTGGAGATTTCATGCAAAATATTGATCATGTTACTTCTTCATGGGTTTCACTCTTAAGTCCACCTGCCTTTTTGCCTTTGAAGTCTTTGAGCAGTGAAACTCTGTCTGCGTTCCACGTGTCTTTATTTTGCCACAAATTTTTGCAGGCACAAAAAAAAAATATGCAGTGTGAGCTTGCCCTTATACACGGTGTTCCAAATTATTATGCAAATAATATTTTCTCTTATTTTCCAACATTACCTATATGAATTGCAGTCATTGTAATTTTCCAGTCATCAACTATTGGAGTATAATTGAAAGGTTTTTGAGCAAACTGCCTATGATAACAGTATATTTTCTGCAAAAAAAACCCCATCAAAATGCACTCAAAATGCATGTTCTAAATTATTATGCACAGCAGAGTTTTCAACCTTTTCCTTTTTATAACGAACAAAAAAATGGTCATTTGTGAAATTATAACCATTAGCAGGTTATTACAAATTGAAATCAAACAGTTTTCAAGTCAAAACTTTATTCGTAGGTGATGTTACATGTGCACATAGGAACACTTGTTCGAAATGAGCTTCTGAACTCTCTCGTCCATTGTATTTGTCAGGTTTTGGATGGTTTCTGCTTTAATTGTTTTGCATGAGGACAGAATACCCTCCCAGAGCTGTTGCTTAGATGTGAACTGCCTCCCGCCATCATAGACACTCCTTTTGATGATGCTCCAGAGGTTCTCAATGGGGTTGAGGTCAGGGGAGCACAGGGGCCACACCATATGTTTGTCCCCTTTTATGCCCATAGCAGCCAGAGATGCAGATGTGTTATTTGCAGCATGAGACGGTGCATTATCATGCATGAAAATGATCTTGCTGAGAATGCACGGTTCTTCTTCTTGAACCATGGCAGGAAGTGCTGTTCGAGAAACTCCACATACATTGTGGAGTTTATCTTTACACCCTCAGGGATCCTAAAGGGGCCGACAATCTCTCTCCCCATGATTCCAGCCCAAAACATTACTCCACCTCCTCCTTGTTGGCGCCATAGCTGTGTTTGCATGGGGTGTCCATCAACCAGCCATCCTCCAGTCCATCCATCTGGACCATCGAGCGTTGCACGGCACTCATCGGTGAACAGTCAGTCTTCATGTATTTTTGCCCACTGGACCATTTCTGCTTGTGTGCAGTGGATAGAGGAGGTCACAGGATGGCTTAAGCACAGCTGCAAACCTCTGAAGGACCCTGCATCTTGTTGTTCGGGGGACGTTGGAGGCACCAGCAGCTTCAAAAACTTGTCTGCTGCTATGACAAGGCATTTTTGCAGCTGCTCTTTTAACATGACGTAATTGCCTGTTAGAAAGAGTCCTCAATAAAAAAAAAAAGAAAGGGTCCTCAATTTTCCCTTATCAGCACGCACACGTGTGTGCTGGGAATCAGCTACATACTTCTTGATTGTGCGATGATCACGATGAAGTGTCTTGGCAATGTTGATTGTAGTCATGCCTTGACCTAAACACTCCACAATTCGTTGCTTCTCAGCAGCCGACGCATCCTTTTTCTTTCCCATTTTGGCTGAAAATGTAGGCTGCTTAATAATGTGGGACAGCCTTCTTAAGTAGTCTTGCCTTTAATTGGACACACCTGCCAAGCTAATTAGCACAGGTGTCTGCAAATGCTTTCAGTGATATAAAGAGTCCCTGACACACATCACCATCAATGAGTTTAACTGACAAACAAAAAAATTCTTACCTTATCACTCCTAAACACTTTTTGCATAATAATTTGGAACACAGTGTAATGTACTGGTCACTATTTGAAACTCCACTAAATCTTTTCGCCGCTAAGTTTAGCTGCGACCCCCTTTGTAGTCTGTTGCAACACGGCTGCTTTTGCAGCGACACTCTCAACCTGAACCCAGCATCACTTGGGCAAGAGACCAGGGCTGTAGAGTCGGTAAGCCAAAGCTCCGACTTCGACTCCTCAATTTTCCTGACTCCCACTCCTTCATACATACATGGCGCATGTTTAAGTGATAACTTTACTGTAGTAAAATGATCAGGCTGTTTATCACCTTATGGTACAATAATCAAGCTATTTAGGTAGAACAGACACTGACAAGCAAAAGGGTAACAATGTTTTGAAATTTTGACTTTCAGGCTCCATATCCCACCAGCCACTATAGCTTTGAACGTGAGACTCCCATCATTTTATAGATCATCATCTTCCCTATCTTATAAATAACTTTGACCTGCAACTATTTAGCATCTGCTTAGTTCTGCAGATTCTTGTCATGTATCTGCATTGTTACTGTTTTTCTCATAAGAATCGAAATGTTAATTTTTATTATTTTGTTGGTATCTGGTAAATCCACCTTTGGTTTTCAGCTCTGCCGGAATCCTTCTGGGCTCTGGATCAGATTCAAGCAGGTCTTGACCAAAATCTGATCCCAGGTCTCTTCTACACGTTCCCAATGTTGGTTTATACTTGACTTGGGTATGAATACAGCTTTTTCTTTAACTCTACCCACAAGTGTTGGATTGGGTTGAGGTCTGGGGACTGTGGAGGCCAATACAGCAACTCTACCTCATTGTCATTGAACCCTTCCTTCTCCACCCTTGACGTCTGCTTGAGGTCGTTGTCCTGCTGGACACTATGTCGTCCTTTTCATCCCCATAATACTGGAGTGTATGAAGTAACTCATCTTGTAGGACCCTCACATAGAGCTCAGCATTGAGGTCACCATCGATCCCGGTCAAGTATCCAACATCTTTGGCTGTGACCCCCTCCCCATATTATCAGGCTTCCTCCACCGAACCTGACAGTTTCTTCAATTTCTCGATCCATTCGCCCCTTTTTCCTTGATTCTTCCAAACCCATTTGCACCCATCAACTTTTTTGTAAACTCTTTGCCAACTCTTCTAATTACATGATTAAAGTTGCTGCTTCTTCACCTTTTTCGGGCCATCATTCCAGACCTGTGTAATGCGCCCGGTGCTTGTACGGACGTCTGTGATCTCACTCTTACGAAGCCTACGAGCCGCCTCCACTGCCGTGTCTTAGCGTCAGAACTGATCAACCTTGTGATGAGTGACTTGTTGGCTCTGATACTTTCCCCTGGACGTCACCTCTTAGGTTTGGATGGACTTCATTTCATATTCTTCCAGCTGTCAGGGCCTCACATGATGCAGTTTAGCCATTTTCTTGGCCCAGAGACGCTATTGATGAGCTGGATGATGCTGCTTCTCTTCTCTTGAGAAATCATTTCATGGCTGCTTCTTGATTCGACCAGTGACCTTTTACTTGGGGATCAACCTTCTAACACACTGAACTATTAGGGAATGTGAGAACAGGTTGTAATTTGTAGTGACAAGAAGAAAAAGATTGTTCTACCACCAGAAGCAAAACAGTAACAATGCAGTTACAGGACAGGAATCTGCAGAACTAAGCATATACTAAATAGTTGCAGGTCAAAGTTATGTATGAGATAGCCAAGATGATGGTCTATAAAATGATGTCAGTCTCACGTTCAAAGCTGTAGTGGATGGTGAGATATGGAGCCTGAAAGTCACAAGTTCAAAACACTGTTACCCTTTTGCTTGTCGGTGTAAAATATATTTATTTGATACGACTTTCGAACACAAAAAAATGTTAAAAAATTGTAAATATGCAAAACACTGCAGTAAGTGGGAAAAAAAACAGTTTTCAACAAAACATCCTGAATAACATTAGTGGAGTCTATGACTTTGTTCTGAGAAATAGTATCTCCATCAGATCCTACGTAGACAACCTTACATCTGAACTCATTATTTCCAGGCTAGAGAACGGCCTCTCTACACTAACTTGGGTTGGGGGCAAAGCAGTGACTAAGGGGCAACATCTCTAACAATGTCAGGTATAAAGGAATTGCCTCAGGCACGACCAGTTCTGATGAACAGATGAACCCTTTCATTTATGTGAAAGCAAGTTCAAAATATTGCTGAAATCTGGTCAATCTGTTTGCTATGGAATCCTTTTCCCTGCAGTAACGCTTTGCCTGCTCCTTGTCATCCAAATGCTTCAAAATTAAACTCCTCATCTTATTAGGCTAAAGATCTGGGAGCAGTTGCAATGGCAAGACCCAATTCCTCTTGCTCTTGGCACTGCATTGAACTAACTGGACCAATTTATTATATATTTTGGGAGTCGGCCCATTTTATAACGACTCCTGCAAAATGATACCGACTCCACAGCCCTGCAGGAGATGAGCCCACATGTGCCCCCTGACTATCGCTCCACTGAGAATTTGGATCAGGCTGAATAGTCCCGATCTGGATCTAAGTACCAAGGACCTAGAATAATTAATGGAAAATGAATAATCTGGGAAACCATTCAACAAAGTATCCATTCCAAAATTAAAAAGTCAAATGCAAAAACATGTATCGGACAAAAAAAAAAGAGCTTTACAGTTTAGTTCGTCCGGATCTCTAGGATAGCCCTACACTTGAATCCTAAAGAGGCAGAGTAATCACCCTGAAAGGGGCGGCCCCACCTATCAGTGGCTTGCCCTGGTCTAGAATCGGGAAACCAACTGCAGTCCTGCCAGACAGACAGGAAAAAGGAAGTGCATCATATCCTGCCATACACTTCCTTTTTCCTGTCTGATTGTCGGGCTTCTGATTGGTTTCCCAATTTTTCCCACAGGCTTTCAGTTGATTGCTTGTAATAAGGGTCGGGCCAAATTGCCCCGACCCGCAACACTACCCCTGACCCTTCTCTGTCCTGTCTGGTTTTCTCTGGGCTATCTCTCAAGCCGACCCCACGCTTGCCCCTGACTAGTGTTGTGGTTCAGGTCGGGATGATTCGGCTGCTGAACAATTGTAGTTTATTAAAAAAAAAATGAAGACGCTTCTAGATGGGCGGCCGGATGAAAGTCTGAGGCTTTGGTTTGACCGCAAATTGTTTTACTTTGCGGATCTGGTGGAGGGGCAGGGATGTGTGTATTGGCAGGCACAGAGGAGAAGCAGTGAGAGGACTTGCAGGGGGGTTGTGTGTATTGGCAGCGACATGCAGGGACAAGAGGCAGTGAAGAGCGGGGGAGGGTGTATTGGCAGTCACAGGGATGTGTGTATTGGCAGCCACAGGGATGGAGGAGAGGCAGTGAAGATGATACAATACACACAGCCCCCCAGCAAGCCCTCTCACTGCTTCTCCACTGTGCCTCCCAATACACACATCCCTGCCCCTCCTCTTCACTGCCTTTCCTTTGCGTGGGCAGGACAGAATGCTTCCCTGACCAGTAAACAAACACCGTTGCTGAGCACATGTAAACCAGCCCGTTCTCTAAAACCGTAGCACTTTGCCAATAGTAACCAAGGACGTACATCCTTAGATTTTTGGTCCCCACATTTTCAACTATGATCTTCGTAGTGAGACAACCCCTTTAAGCCTTGCTGGAGATGTGAGGATCCTGGAGCGAATTTACCGCATGTATTTTGGGACTGTAGAATGATAAGGCCACTTTGGAAGAAGGTTCAGTCCTTGGTTTATGATATTACGCAGATTAGGGTTCCTCTTACCCCGCAAACCTTCCTCCTTAACATTCCTTATACTCCATTAGGCCGTAGGATGGGTAGACGTTTTCTATACGTAGTGACAGCCTCTAAGTGTCTGATTGCTAAATTTTGGAGACAGACCTCTATTCCCACTAAGCATGATGTATGTCTCCGTCTGCAGGAGTTAGACGAATGGAATACCTCACTGCTCTGTCTCATAATCAATTAGACTCCTTTGATCTTATTTGGAAACCATGGGATATGTATTGTATTCTTCAAGACTTGTAGTTTTCTAATTGGGTATAAATGGATTGCAAATCTAGTGCCGAGGGCCTTTCCTCCATTATGTGTCGTGTTTATTGTCCTTCCCCCTTGTTTTGTCAGTTTGTCTTTCGGTCCAACAGGCTTATTTATCAATGTAGCCGGAGGTTGGTCTTTTCTCGATGGGCGGTGGAGATCGGGTTAATGCCTAGTGAAGTTGGACTTTGTTCTATATATTTGGGCTGAGACGCGTCAGTGCAATACTGTACATTGTTTTTTGTTGATATGCTTGTACTATATCTCTTTGAAACGTTTTCTTCGGCCTATGCAGCCTATTTTTGTATTTTGAAAAATTTTCAATAAAAATTTACAGTTAAAAAAAACAATGAAGACATTAGCTGTCCAACAAGTCTCACATCCTCAGGGGTGCAAAGGTTAATTCTGTTGGATCCTTGTATTTGGCACTGGATGGAATCACCCGGCTGCCAGGTATATCAAGAGCAGGAAGCCAAACCTGCTGGTCACCAGTGATTTCCTAGTTGCCAGGTTTGGTCTAGTTCTGTTATGCCGTATTTTTCTGCACATGTTAACTGATTTAGGTCTTATTATGTCTCCTCTTAGTGCCCGGTGAATTGCCCGCTGGTCAGTTGCCTCCTGGTGCAATAGCAGGAATTGTCATAGGTGTGCTGGCGCTTGTTATCGCTGGGATTGGAGGAGGATTTTATTTCTATAAGGAAAGCCACAGACCAGGTAAATAGAAGAGCAATGTCAGGAGCCAGGTAAATGTATTATTAATATCACTGGGAAATGTAGAAATTGTGACTAATCAGTCAGATTTAGCTATCTGTGTGATCCAGGTCGTTACCAAACATTGAGCAAATGAACTTGTTGCGTTCATAATTTCTTCACTGAATCCAACTGCAGATCGCCTCCATCAGATCCTGCATACATGACCTCACATCTGATCTCATTGTTTCCAGGCTAGAGAACGGCCTCTCTACACTAGCTTGGGTTGGTGGCAAATCACTGTAGTGTACTAATCACCAAAATCAAATAGAGCAAATCACTATTGGGGTCATGGTGCTTTAGTAAAGGGATTGTCTCACCACAACGATTAGCTTTCAGCATGTAGGGATCAGTGCGTGAAGACTTTTTCCAAAGATATTGCTTTGTTTATTTTTGCTTTGTTGAGGAAGGTAAGAGAGTTTTTTTTTTTTTCCCTGCTCTGAATGGACACGGGTTTCTCTGGTTACCATCCTGCTGTCCCCTTCTTTCTCTATCTTATCTGAAAGCAGAGTGACATCAGCACATAGGATGCCAGCAGCTTGAGAACAGAGTGTGTTATCTCTAGGAAAGGAGATGAATTATTTGTTAACTTTGAGCTCTGCAGCTCTTTGCTCTATAGATAACATCTCCTGCTCTCATATCAGTGCAATTAGAAGAGCTGGGAATATGGAGCTAGTCACTGCTATAGAACCACCCACAGCTCTGGCCAGGAAGAGACAAGAGGCATGATTATAAAGTTGCTTGTGGCTCTGTGAAACAGCGTGGTGAGACAACGCCTTAAATGCAGAAACACGTTATAGAGCGGGAGTAGCTGAGCAGATTGATATATACTGTATACGGTTTTTATGATTCGGTACGGCTTTTTGTTTCATTGAGTTCCTGCTACCTCTCGTTGGCACTAGTAGCATTTATCCTTATTGACTGGCCAGGGGATAATTGTTACGATTGTCGGTGGTCTGATGGTCAAGAACACCACCAATCACTAGAACACGACGCCCTGAATGTAGAGGCGGCCATCCGTGTGCACTGCCGCCCCATTCACTGTCTATGGGAGTGGCTGGGATAGACATGTATAGCGCTTGGTCCTATAGACAGAGCAGCAGTATACACATATGACCACCTCTGCATGCAGATAGGGGGTGATTTTGTGATTGTGAGGGTCTTTACTGTCAGATCCCCAACAATGACCGGTTTAATGGGAACCCGTCAGCTGGTTCATGCTGCCCGAATGACAGGTAGCTGTAAAGCTGAGCTAGGTGCAGGTAGGCGTTTCACAGCCGAGAGTGGCTTCTTCCCACACCCTCAGCTTATTTGGCACAAACGGGCGGAGAGGTCTGCCGGATAAGCTGAGTGGTTGGGGAGAAGCTGCAAATCGGACTCACCTCTTCTGGCCGTGGGACGTCTTCATGTGCCCGACTCAACTTTCCTGCTGCCCGTCGTTCAGGCACCATGAACCAGCTGACAGGTTCCCTTTAAATATGCAATTGGTGGGGGTCTTTCCTGTTGATGAGCGATAAATATTATTGATGAGACAACCCCTTCAAGAGTCCAGGGGGTGGTCCTACCAGTGGTTGACAGCTCTGGGTGAGACCGCCTATTTTTTTACTCACTAAATCTTCTCAGCCTCTCCTGCTTTATCCCACTTAGCAGGACAAATCCATTTTTGTTTAGAAAATTCTAATTTTACTTAAAATTTAATTGAGAAATTAAAACGGAATATATTTGTCTCACTACACTGATTCATCTCACCTCAGTCCTGTTTTCTTGGTTTCATTACGAATTCAGGGGCGTGTTTACTGGCTTCCACTAGGCTGCAGTAGAAGCCAGGTCTGTAGCTATAGCAACCAGTGCTGGCAGCCTGTCATGAGAGATCAAACAGGTCTGTAGCTATAGCAACCAGTGCTGGCAGCCTCTCAGGAGAGATGGAACAGGTCTGTATCTATAGTTACCTGAGGAGCTGTTTCATCACATACAAGAGGGGATATCTAGGAATAGGTAGGACACTGTTAATGGACACATATTGTAAAGTGACTTGTTTTTGCAAGATCTTTAACATAAAAAGCAGCGATCCCTGTAGTGAGACAACCCCTTTAAGAAATGTAGAGGACAGTCCTAAAGGAAACCTGTCATGTCCCTGAGGGTATCTGAAGGTAGTGACGGCCGTGTGCAGAGAGGCTTTTTTATGCCATTTAGTAACGCTGTTTTAACTTTAACTTTAGTTCTTATCTCTGCAGCCTTCACCCCAGAGAGGAGTCCACGATATGAACGCCGCTTCACCCTGCCTACCTGACGCTATTTCTGCCTATTACTGTGAATACATAGAAAACTGTCAGTCAGCAGCAGCGTCGGTGGGGCCGGCAGTCACTATTGTGGACTCATATGATGCCGGCTGCCTACTGTAGAGATGAGGACGAAAGTTCTTTGAAACGCCTCTACTTAAACCTGTTCATTTAAAATTTCTGCGTATTTTGATTAAAAGGGTTGTCTCACCTTGCCGTTTCATGAGCCAAAAGTAGCATCAGATATAAGTTTCCTGTCTTCCTGCTTAAACTGTGGGTAGTTGTATAGCAGTGATTAGCATATCGGCTCCTTTCTCATAGCTCTTCTAATTGCACTAACGTGAGAGCAGGAGATCTTATCTATAGAGCAGAGAGCTTCAGCGCTCAAAGTAAACAAATAATTGGTATGTTTTGTTTGTTAGGGTATGTTCACACGGCGTGTTGAGTCCATGTGAACATCGCCGGCCTATAGACTTTCATTACCAGCGGCGCGTATACGCCGCTGGTAATTCACATGTCACTTATCTCCCCCTGCGGTGTATTGTGCGAGCAGGGAGAGGAGCCGTAATCCATAGTTCTCTATGAGAGCTGTGGATTACCGTAATGACTGGGACGTATTCCAGCCGTAATTTGCGCACTTCAGCGTGTAATTACGGACCGAAATACATCCCATTTTAAGCCGTGTGAACATAGCCTAACAATGAGCAGTGTGATTTACATTGTGTTTACTTTGAAACGGGCATCGCTGTTCACACGAGTGATCAACGATGCGAGTCTCACTGCGTCTTTCGGATCAGTCTTTTGGATCCGTTGCAAGAACTGACATGTCAATTCTTGGTCTGAAAGACGCAGCAGGAGCCCTATGATAAACTATAGGGTGCGACCCTGCTGTAGCAAAGCACACAACTGCATGTTGGACGCGTGTTGGATCCGATCGCCGATGTGCTTTTGGATCCAAAAACGCCGTGTGAAGAACAAGCCCTGCTCTTGAGTTGCCAGTGTCCTGGGTTCCGACCTGTGGTGACGTCGCTCCCTACCCTCAGATAAGGGTCAGTAAACAGAGAAACCTGTGTGCACTCTCTCTTATCTTCTCAACAGATCGAAATAAACAAAGCAATGTATTTAGAAAAAGTCTGCATTTACCGTTCCCTACATGTCGAAGGCTAATCTTTGTAGTGAGACACCCCCTTTAAGGAGTCCAGTGAGTGGACAGTTATACAGGGAAGGATGTCAGTCACCGATAAGACCGCCTACTGGACTCCTTAACCCAGAGTAAGATTAAAACGAATAAATTATTAGTTCTTCTTAATATTTCCTTTCAAAACTGTCTTATCAATCCGCTCTGCTCCTCCTGCTCTGTAACACGGGGCAGCAGATCAGATCGCTTGTTTTATGTAACAGATTCCCTTTAATAGCATAAGGGACACCCCGCTAAAAATAGTGGGTCTGTCAGTATCTTCTGCTGAGGGCAGCATAGGGTTCATGACAGGTTCCCCTTAGGGGGCTTTCACACGGTGCCTTTTTGGTGCGTTATTGATGCGTTTTTTCAATGCTTTTTTTGTGCCGGAAGGCACAGCAATTAATGCTGAACAAAAATCGCGGCAAAAATCGCAGTAATTACCGTGATTTTACCACAAATTTACATCGATTTTTGTCGCGATTTTTTGTGCAGCAATGTATAGCATTAATTGCTGTGCCTTCCTGCACAAAAAAAACGCATTGAAAAAACGCATCAAAAACGCACCGTGTGAAAGCACCTTTAAAGCCCCAATCGCATGTATTATTTGGCTGATGCTCCCCCTGGGGTCTCGCCATACAGCTCCATTGAAGTGGCCGAGGTTTAGTCGGCTCTAGACTTGTACTTTACGATTATGCTGTGGTTGACAATTGACTTTTTTTCCCATTTGATTTTTTTTTGTTTTATTTTTTTCATCCACAGAAAATCAGAACAAATAAGTCCGCGCCTCCTATTTTATTTCCAGAAATATGATTGGGTCACTTGTAAGAGTCAGAGGTGGAAATCCTATCCAGAGGATTAATATTAAAGAAGCTTATTGGATCTTTCAGCTCTACAAGACCTAAATCAAGGTCACGCTGCATCAAAAATCCACCATGTTTGCAGATTTACTAATGCTCAGGGCTTCCTGGGGAATGCAGCCTTCTTTGCACAGCTTGGACCATATATGCATGTTCTGAAGGCTACAAGATTGTACAACTTCTCCTTGTATTTGGGGCAGTTTTGTCATTCTCAGCATGTCTGATTTCTTTCTCCTGCTCAGGTGGATGCATGCAAGGAATTCTGGAGATACCTGAATTTGCATTGTAGATATTACTGGCATGGCAGCGGGTCAGGCTCACTACCTGAGATTCCTGTACAATAAGGGTGCTTTCACACAGTGGGTTTTTTTTCGTGCAGGAAGGCACAGCAATTAATGCTGTACATTGCTGCACAAAAATCGCGGTAAAAAAAATAGCGATTTCTACCACGATTTTTTTGTGCAGCAATGTACATCATTAACTGCTGTGCCTTCCTGTACCAAAAACGCATAAAAAAATGCACTGTGTGAAAGCACCCTAAGTTAAGTCTCTTTTAAATTTGCCAAAATACATGAAGCTATCGTCTGCTTTGGGTGGAGAGTACTCCGCCCTTATGACCTATAGCAATTTCTGCTGCAGTGCATGCAGGCGGTGAATGTGCATTTCACACAAAACCCCTGCAGGTGATTTCAATCATGGCCCCTTGTTGGTCTCAGGGACCAAAATGACAGAGGTTCCCCACATTTGCCCTATGTCTTCCACACTAGACATTGTTAGTGTTGAAGGCATGGGGTATGGTCTGCTCCCTAGATGTGATACAATGCAGCAGAGTTATTAATGCTATCTAATACTTAGTGCAGTGGTCTGCAAACTGCGGCTCGCCAGCTGTTGGGAAACCGCAACTCCCATCATGCCTTTATATAATCTGTATTAGTGGGCCTGATCGGAGTTGTAGTTTCTAAACAGCCGGAGAGCCGCACTTTGCAGACCACTGACTTAGTGTAAACTTGGACCAGACAGTCTTACAATGCGCCACACGTATCATAGTGCTGCTAAATTTGGCGCAGGTTAGAACTGTGTAGTCTAACTTTACACCTTTTATATATTTTCTTATTTTCTGCCACTAATTGCAGCAAAAGGTTGGCACATTTTTCGTTTTGCCGCATGAGGTCGCACTTTAAACCACGCCCCCTTTGTGTGACACCACACCCCTTTTATTGGACAAGGAGCACAAATGTCTGGAAAATTTCTTTAATGCGTAATAAATGTGTAAAGCATAATTCTAGCACAATTTGCCATAAACACAAGTTTGACTAGTGTTCCAAGTTTAGGTTAAAGGGGTGCTTAAATCTTCAAAAATGCTCATTAGTCACTGGCTGGCGCCACTTCTGGACGATGTTGTCATGTTCATTGGTCATGTGACCCTGCAGATATTCACAGGCCGCAGCTGTCTCTCCCTTTGATATATAGCAGGTGACTCCTGAGGCCTGTGATTGGCTGCAGTGTCACATAAGCATTGGTTGGGGCATCATCAGAGAGTGTACCAGGACCGACAGTGATGGAAGTAGCAGGTTTAAAAGGGGAGGTGTTTTATTCAAATCAAGGGGCATGTCTCTCCTCCCAGTAGGTGTGTCTCTCTCCCAGTAGGCAAGTCTCTCCTCCCAGTGGGCGTGTCTTTCCTCACTGAAGAGTGGTGACATCATTCTGTGTGAGCAGTGAAAGGAAGAGGATGTCACAGGATGGAGGGAGGTGACAGCTCTGCAGACATGAGAACTTACTTGTGTCTGCAGAGCTGTCACCTCCCTCCACAAGCTCCTTGTAACCAGAACACCTGCATTGCTGTAAGCAGTTATACATACAGCCTGAACTGATGACACAAATGTGAGGGAGCAGAGTGGATAAGGCTGTGTTATATGCGTGCGGGTAACAGACTGTATAAAGCTGTGTTATATGAGGGGGGGAGTGAATCAGGCAGCTAGAGACTCAGTAATTGCCCAGATCCTTCACATAGTTCTGGGAGATGAGCATAGAAGAGCTCAGACAGCTTTTATTATACAGACACAGCCATCACAGAACGCTGAGGCAGCTAGTTTCACTTTCATTTTCCACAGCTCAGAGGGGAGTAAGCACAGAGTGCAGGCAGTCAATCACAGCACCGGTATCCCATCCAGGGGGCATGTCCCAAAAGGCATAACTAAATATCAGTCATCCAATCAAAGTAAAGGGGGCGTCGCCCAATCTCAGGCTGCTGATTTCTCTCTAGGCACACACATATTATCTTATATGTGCTATACTAAATGATTTAGGTAATGCAAACCAATTGCAAAAGTCCTTATTTTTACTGTCCCCATCATTAGAGATATGATCTTTGTAGCATAAAAAAACCCCTTTTAACTTAAGTTACAAGAGAAATGTAAAAACCTAACCACTATTATGTGTTTACCAGGACTAGAGCTGTTTCTGCTGTAATTCCTCCTTGAAGTTCACTGCCAATCTTTTAGCTGGGTGTTATCAATTGGGGATGCGTCTAACGTTGTCCAGTCAGTGCTTCCAGAGTCAGTATGTGCAGGGACACGCCCCTCTGAAGACTGGAATGGTCACACCCAGCTGACAGATTCAGTCACACATTTCTAGGAGGAATAACAGAGGAACAGCACAACACAGAGATATAGGAGAAGATGTTCCAGAATTTGTATTTCACAGGGGACACAAGGATTTACTGAAATGAACATTTAAGTTTAACAGTATTTTTGACCACAACTAGTGTAAGGAACCAGCAAGGTGTGAGCTGCCGTTACCATTCTAGTAACCGTATTTGCCAGTTTTATCAGTCTTTGCCAATGGAGTGACGCCAAGACCTCATTCAGGAGACTGTATTATGGCTGAATGACCCTGACACCGAGACGTCAAGTGAACCAACGCATTGAACCGTATTATGGAAACTGCAATGTGTCCCTATTACAGCCGCTGAATGACGCCATGCAGGAAGCACAGGAGGGAAGTCCGAGCTGTAATGATGCACGTTCAGGCTGGGTTCACAGATCTCATGTTCTCACTTGTTTGAAAAAGCAGAAAAAGATCTCCGAGAAGGATAAAGCTTCCATGAGAGGAGTTTTATCCCCCACATCCGGGATCTGCTCTTGTTTTTTTCTCAAAGCTTTGGTTTAATTTAAATTAAACATTACAAAAAGATACCATACTTTCATTAAAATGGGGGTTTTATTTGACCAGAAGGCTCCAATGCAGGAAATGCAGCTTAAAATAATAATAAAAGAAAAACAAAGTTTCTAGGGGGCATTCCAAGCCTTAGAGGCCAACAAGTACCGCCTCATTGTTATGCATTTCTTAATTTACATTTTTCTGTAGCATATTCTTCTGGTCAAACATCATGTACAGGGGCCTATTACTGATTCATAAGTAGTATGGCACTTACAGAAATCTGTTGGTCCCGTAGCAGACCTCTGTGTAAGTCTTTTATACAGAGTTTTTTTTTTTTTTTTATGGAATCCTTAAAGGGGTTGTCTCGCTACAAGGATTGCTTTTTATGTTAAAGGTCTTGCAAAAACAAGTCACTTTGCAATATGTGTCCTGAGATATTCCCTCTTGTATGGGCTGCATCAGCTCCACAGGTCGCTATAGCTACAGACCTGTTTGATCTCTCCTGATAGGCTGCCAGCTCTAGTTGTTATAGCTACAGACCTGGCTTCTACTGCAGCCTAGTGGAAGCCTGTAAACACGCCCCTGAATTCAAAGTGAAACCAAGAAAACAGGACTGAGGTGAGATGAATCAATGTAGCGAGACAACCCCTTTAAGTAAAATAATTGAAACATGTTCCCTGACCTATGGAGGCACCGTATGATGATGATTCATGATGTATAGAAGCACTGTATGATGTTCTATGATGTATGGAAGCACCGTATGATGATCCATGATGTATGGAAGCACCGTATGATGGATCTATGATGTATGGAAGCACCGTATGATGATCCATGATGTATGGAAGAACCGTATGATGGTCTATGATGTATTGAAGCACCGTATGATGATACATGAAGTAAGGAAGCACCGTATGATGATTTGTGATGTATGGAAGCAACCTCTGATGGTCCATGATGTATGGAAGCACCGTATGATAATCCATGATGTATGGAAGCACCGTATGATGGTCCATGATGTATAGAAGCACCGTATGATGATCCATGATGTATAGAAGCACTGTATGATGTTCCATGATGTATGGAAGCACAGTGTGATGATTCATGATGTATAGAAGCACCGTATATGTTATGATGTATGGAGCACCGTATGATGATCCATGATGTATGGAAGACGTATGATGTTCCGAGTATGAGACCGTGTGATCCATGATGTATGGAAGCACCGTATGATGATCCATGATGTATGGAAGCACAGTGTGATGATCCATGATGTATGGAAGCACCGTATGATGATCCATGATGTATGGAAGCACCGTATGATGGTCCATGATGTATGGAAGCACCGTGTGATGATTCATGATGTATGGAAGCACCGTGTGATGGTCCATGATGTATGGAAGCACCGTATGATGATCCATGATGTATGGAAGCACCGTATGATGATCCATGATGTATGGAAGCACCGTATGATGATCCATGATGTATGGAAGCAACGTTGATGGTAATGATACATGATGTATGGAAAGCACCGTATGATGGTCTATGATGTATGGAAGCACCGTAGATGACATGATGATGAGCACCGTATGATGTATGATGTATGAAGCACCGTATGATGATCCAGGTAGACACCGTTATGTCAGATGTATGAAGCACCGTATGATGGCCAGATGTATGGAGCACGTATGATGTATGGATAAGCACCGTATGATTGTCCATGATGTATGGAAGCACAGTATGATGATCATGTATGGAAAGTTGTGTATGATGATGAAGCACCGTATGATTGATTCCATGATGTATGAAGCACTATGTGATCATATATGGAAGCACCGTGATGATGATTCATGATGTATGGAAGCACCGTATGATGGATCCATTGATGTTATGAAGCACGTAATGATGATTTGTGATGTATGGAAGCACCGTATGATGATCCATGATGTATGGAAGCACCGTATGATGATCCATGATGTATGGAAGCACCGTATGATGATCCATGATGTATGGAAGCACCGTATGATGATCCATGATGTATGGAAGCACCGTATGATGATCCATGATGTATGGAAGCACCGTATGATGATTCATGATGTTGAAAGCACCGTATGATATATGATGTATGGAAGCACCGTAAGATGATCATGACTATGGAAGCACCTATGATGATCCATGAAGTATGGAAGCACCGTATGATGATCCATGACGTATGGAAGCACCGTATGATGATTTGTGATGTATGGAAGCACCGTATGATGATTTGTGATGTATGGAAGCACCGTATGATGGATCCATGACTCGGGAAAACAACCTGTTGTATGAAAGCACCAAATGATGATCAATGATGTGCGGAAGCACTGTATAAGTACTCATAACATATGGAAGCACCATATGATGATATATGACTCCTCAAAGCACCGTATGATGTATGGAAGCACGATATGATGATCTATGACATATGGAAACTTCATATGATGCTGCATTATGTTCGGAGGCTCCATACGGCAGTAAACATGTCATGTAGAGCCATAGTGATTCATTTGCCCCCGTGCAGGTGGCTCAGCCGTGTGCATGAGGCCTAGAGTTAATGGAAGTTGTGTACATTTTTTTTAAACATGAATACTGTGGACCCAGCCTCACTGCTTCTGGCTTGGGACTGGGTGGAGGGGGGACCCTGAGGCTCTTTGGATGTTGGTGACTGTATATTATATTCCATTATAAACCTGTTTCTCTCATCTTTCTCCTTTTTGGTGATGGATTTCTGACTATTTTCCAATGTTCACGCTGTGCACCTTAGTAAATCTGCCTGGAGTTTATTCACCTCATAATATAACCAAAAAAACCAAAGTTGTCTTATTATACCTATACCCATGACAGTATAGAGCAAAATAATTCTGGTGATTATTAATATTTTTTAAATAATCAGTGTGTATTATGTCATTGCTTTTCTTTTGCAATTTTTTTAATGACTTTGATAATTTATTTTGATAATTTTGCACTTATAGCGTCCGCTTCTATCGTCTGCATAGGAGGTTTATCTCATATCAATTCACGTCTTTCCCGTACCCAGGGAATAAAGGCAAACTCTGTTAGTGGTGCTTTGCTAAAATTTTTGGAAATCTTCTAGGCACAGTTTTTATGGTGGCAATTTTTACTTTTTTGCCCTTCAACTGTTGCTTATCACGCAGTAATTAATGGTCATCACAATTTTAAATCCTTCTCTTGGGTTTTTCCAGCTGGCAAAAAAAATTAACGCCTAATTAAAGGGGAACTGTTGTAGTAATACCAAAGTGCTGAGATCTGCCCTGATCACTGAAATGAGTGGGCAGAGGTGCTGGACTGAGCACTGTACTACTTTTTCAAGTAGTCTAAAAAATATGGGAATCTAGTAAGAGAACAAAGAGTGACTTTTAATAACTATATTTACTATTTTGCCACAGGCAAACTTAAACTATCAGTTCTCAGTCTATAAAGCACTAAAACTTAACTTTTATTATGTACAACACTTAACCTAATTAATTGTGAAAGAATAACTCCTTTTCTCTTATCAAATCTGGTTGAACACCACCTATTAGCAGGGAAACCCTATATATACAGTGATTTGCTAACTGCAAAAAGGATCCAAAAATATCTTACTTGGGCAATCATCCCTAATCTGATGGGCATGAAGCATATAAGGTTTCCTTGTAAAACCCTCTGCAGCAGGTAACAGTGAAAAGAGGTAGAAAATCACAAATTAAAATGTCATGCCTGACCTCCCCAACATGTTTCACCAGCTAACTGGCTTCATCAGGGGACCTCTATCCAGTTGGTGTTCCACCAGATTTGGTAATAGAAAAGGAGTTATTCTTTCACAATTAGAAAGGGATTAATTTATGAGACAAATTGAGAGGTTAGAAATCAGGTTTTTAAAAAGTGTGTTATAGAGGTTGTGTTATACATAATAAAAGTTAAGTTTTAGTGCTTTATAGATGGAGAACTGATAGAGTTTAAGTTTGCCTATGGCAAAATACTAAATATACTGTACTACTTTTGACTACATCTTGTTTTTTCAGATCTCCTACAAAGTTTATCACCTGTATGTAGCTAACGCTATTTCTGCCAATTTGTTTCAATGCTCATTGGGCGCCTCAACAATTGGATCCTACCAATACTTCTAACAAGAGTTGCCCTTCAGATTTGGCTCGGGTTGGTGAGACCCAACAGAACTTTGCTGGAGATCTCTGAAAAGTAGTGCATCCAATGGGAAGCGTGCCAGGAAGCATGAAAAAAGAAGTGTATAATTTTTTCTGTCTAACTAGCAGGCAGCCAATTGGTCGCATGATTTTCCTTCTGTCTCCGCCAAATGCACCACTGCTTCCGACTGATTGAAAACTAGAGTAACCCTTTAGGGGATTTACACTTAAAAGTCCTATCTGCTCTCCGGACATTTCTGTTCTTATATATCCTTGTGACGCCTGTGATAGAGCAATGATAAGGGGTCTCTCTACTTTGTGCCGTTACTCTGTTACTCCTCCTGGAACTATGAATACATTGACCTCTAGATATTACCATTCCACATGCCAAGGGATGCGTTTCTTCACTCTCTACTCTTAGGGCCCGTCCCCACGGCACAGGTTTCCAATCGGATTTACAGACGGTTTTCGGATTTGAAAGCCGCCTGTAAACCGACTGTCAACCTTTTACATTGAGTTAAATAGAAAATCCGTTCAGCAGTCCCCACTGCACGGATTTCCCGCCGGAAGGTTTTTTTACACCACCGGCGGTCCAAAAAACTTAAAGGGGTTTCGCCACGATCTAATGTTGATGTGGGATCCTCCAAAATGGGTATTTAGTCACTTTTCGAAATATATGTGATTAAAAAAGGGTAGCCAGTGAGAGCTACAGCATTGCTTAGTCCCCCTTAGTTTCCTGACTGTTTATATTAACTACGACCAGGAGCTGGTCTGGCAGCACTTGCGTTGTTTGCACTTCTTATCTGATGGCAGGGCACATTAAAGAGCTTTGAAGGGAGGGGGAGAGCAGAGCAGTGCTACTGAGCATGTGCACTAGCTGTTTCTGTGTCAGAGCCTGTGTCTGCTGTATAGAGAATCTGCTGGTTGTAATGTAATTATCTGAGTAAACATGCAGTCAGCTCCCTGCTCAGCCCTCCTCCCTCCCCCCTGCAGCAGTTCATGAACATGCCTGCTGGGATATTATCTTCTCTCCTGAGCAAATAAGAAGGAGAACACGGAACCTGTATAGCTTGTACACAATACAGTTATCCTCTGTGGTGTAGCCAAACAACATGTTTGCTCAACTACAGAGACTGAATATCAGCCTCAGGAGAGTGCATGGGAGGTGGAGCGATGACATCACAGAGGAGGCACTTGTTTTTTTTAAACACAGGAACACAACGCCCCTTTTTTATAAACTTTAGAGGAGAGTATCAGCCTGTTAGGTAAGGAAATCACTTCTTGGCAAAACCCCTTTAAGACATGTTCATTCTTCTGATCAGTTTTCGGGCAGAACATGAATATGTGGGTGTGAAGGGGTGCGGCTTGAATCCGCAAACCGCAGACAAAAGCCGTTCCCCTGCGTGCCAAAAAAAGACCAAATACCGGTCGGGATTTCCTGACCGGTATTTGGTCTTTACCGTGTAAACGCAGCCTTATAGTGTCAGGCTGTGTTTTGGTCACTATTGTACATCAATATTTTCCAGCCACAACCGAGAGTGGATCTAAAGAGGTGCAGATCTTTCCTATACAGCTTACAAGTACTGATATAAAATACTGACCAAAACATATTGCTGTATGAACCCAGGTTCAGACTCTATTGGATTAAACATAATTGACAAGGAAAATGGTGACACCCACTTGTCAATTTACTCATACATTTTCAGGAGCAATAACGGGATGGTGGCACAATATGTTCCTTAAACGGGTTTACCAAAACTTTTAAAACACCACCTCCCATTATGCTGAAATAGAAAATTATCCCATAATGACCACTGCTATCACCCCCATTCCAGCGCTGCCAGAGCTCCAGTGTCCCCCACACCTCAGTCACTCACTGATGATGTCACGTTCATGGATCACATGATGCTGCAACCAATCATTTGCCTCAGCACTGACACGCGGCATGTACAGCATGTGACCACAGAGGTCCGTGATTGGCTGCAGCATCATGTGATCCATGAGTGTGACATCATCACTGAAGGATGGGGTTGGAGTAGCGCTGTACTGGGGGTGATGGGAGAGGTAAGTATGGGATAGTTTTCTACTTTAGCATAATTGGAGGTTCATAAAAGTCTTGGAAAACCTTTTAAAAAAAACTGATATTGAATTTTTATTTAGTGTCTATTAAAACACAGGTCAGGGGAGCAGACGGGACCTTCTAAAGATTGGCTGTGTTACCCTACGTCGGAAGTTAGAGCAACCATTTCATTATTTTTTACTCCATAGAGGGGTTTTTTTTTTTGCTTCATTAAGGCAGCCATTTTTTCAAAGTGACAGCCCGATTGGGTCTGCGTCGCCAAAATTTATGGCAAGAGGCACAGCTGCGTATATAACCAGAGGTCCAACTTTAGGGAAATATATATCATCTGCTGAATATATCACATAGTATAGACTACATGAAGTGTAATTATCACCGTCTGTGACCATGTACATGCTTGTATCTCTATTTTAGCTGAAGTCATATGAAGTGCTGTGAAGCTGTGAACGAAAAACTTGTAAGTAATCCTTTTATATGTCTACTTTTCAATTTTCTCTATCTTTATATAATATGTGACTTGTTAGTATCTTTAGGGGGTCTTTCAACAAGTGGAGTGTGCTGATATGGTACATGATAGTGCCCATACAAAACTTTAGGTGGACTCTCAAAGCTTAAAGGGGTTGTCTCACCATAATGATTGCTTTTTACATTCAAGATCTTGCAAAAACAAGTCACTTTACAATATTTGTCCATTAACAGTGTCCTACCTATTCCTAGATATCCCCTCTTGTATGGGCTGCATCAGCTCCTCAGGTCGCTATAGCTACAGACCTGTTCGATCTCACCTGATAGGCTTCCAGCGCTGGTCGCTATAGCTACAGACCTGATTGATCTCTCCTGATAGGCTGCCAGCGCTGGTCACTATGGTTACAGACCTGTTTGATCTCCCCTGATAGTCTGCCAGTGCTGGTGGCTATAGCTACAGACCTGTTTGATCTCCCCAGATAGGCTGCCATCGCTGGTGGCTATAGCTACAGACCTGTTCAATCTCTCCGGACAGGCTGCCATCGCTGGTGGCTATAGCTACAGACCTGTCCGATCTCTCCTGATAGGCTGCCAGTGCTGGTGGCTATAGCTACAGGACTGTTCAATCTCTCTGAGGCTGAGGTGGCTATAGCTACAGACCTGTTCAATCTCTCCTGAGTGCTGGCCGCTATAGCTACAGACCTGTTCATCTCTTCTGATAGCTGCAGCTGGTGCTATAGCTACAGACCTGTTTATCTCTCTGATGGCTGCACGTGTCCTATAGCTACAGACTGTTCGTCTCACTGTCAGTCCATACTGTTACTATAGCTACAACCTGTGCCTCAGTAGTTCTGCGCAGCCTAGACAGTAACCAGTAAACAATGAATTCAAATATGTAACTAAGAAACAAGACTGAGGTGAGATGAATCGATGTAGTGAGACAACCCCTTTAATTCCGATCTCCAGTTGTCTGTGGGATTCAAATCATTGATTGGTGTTAGGCTATGTCTACACTGCATCAGACAAAAAACGGCCCAAAAGCGGCCGTTTTTTCTCTGATGCAGGACTGCAGTTTTTGTCACGCTTCGTGACAAAAGCCGCGGCCGCTTCTCGTTTTACCGACGTCCCCCATACAATTGTATTGTATGGGAAGACGTCAAGAAGACGAGAAGCACCGGCGTATTATACAACATGTTGTATAATACGCCGCAGCCGAAAGACGAGCTGTGTAGACAACAGCTCTTCTTTTCTATTGCCGGCTATGTGGCCGCACTAACGATCGTATCTGCGGCGCTTTTCGTTTTTTAAAAGAGATACGATCGTTTTCCTGTGCAGTGTGGACATAGCCTGAGTTTCCCCCTAAGGGAGAGGAAACTTTTACCATCCGGGATCCACCCAGACAGGGAAGAGACAGAAGACCGAGCCATAAGGGTGTGTTAACAATGTCTCCTCAAGGCGTGATCCTTGATTGACAAGTCTCTAGGGTACACCCCAGTACATATTAATACCACGGAAATATTATAAATGTTAATGAGATGAATCCTATAGACAAGACGTCACTGGCCAATCAGATTGGTATTTAGCAAAACTTTTTATTTGGTAAAAGAGTTGTCCATTGTATTTAATTTTTTTTCTTTCTTTTTTTTTTTTCATTTAATTAAGATAATTATGGGAAATACAATGTATATACGTTTTATTGAATTTATGTGTTTTACATTATTTACAGCTTTATGTTTATAGCCATAAGTGATGGTCCGTTGAGAACGTCTTTCCTTACTACTGTATACACTATAGATGTGCCGGCTAGCAGGAGATGTAGATTCTTATCTGCTGGGCATGTGCGCTAGTCAGCAGTCTAGATGGCGCTTCAAGGGTATGTTCACACGGCGTTTGGTAAATACGTTTTTGGGTAGGGTTTACATGCCGAAAAATGGGCCGCAAAACGTAGTTAACAATGCTCAAATGTGATTACATTGATTCTATGTAAAATAAGTGTTGTTCTTCAGACGATACATATTTTACATACGTTTTTGCATTGCGTAAAACGGATGTGTTCAAAGAATTGACATGTCAATTTTTTATCCGTTTTTTGCATGGAAAAGCCCACAGAAACAATAGGGATAGGTTTTTGCAGTCCAGAAAACGTATCCAAAAATGTACCATACTTAGTGGTACGTTTTTGGATGCGTTTTACGTATTGCAAAAACGTATCCAAGACGCCGTGTTAACATACCCTGCCCACCATCCACAGTAGTGTAACAGTGGGTTTGCGGCGGGTGGCTACACTGTAGAAGTGTTAGCCCCCCTCATTAGTGCGCGGGCCCAGCAGATAATTCTCTACATGCGCGATAGCCAGGAGGCCGGGTGCTTCTTTAGTGTGTGAAGTAGTAAGGGAAACGTCACCACTAAAACGGCCATAAACATACCGTAATACCGTCAGTCCCCCACTTATACCGTTCCAACTTACATCTGTCCCCTAGTTACATACTGAGACTTATAGGGAATGCTGGCACTTGTAGTTCCATGTTCCACAGTAGATAATAGCTGTGGAACAACAAGTTCCAGCATGCCACAACAGCACATGAGGTGAAAATTAGGTCAAATCTTTTTTTTAACATGGGCACAGACAGCAAAACAAAAGTAAAAACCCTTCCCTGTACTATCCAAAACTAAATAAAAGTAACCTTCTATGATGTAGTTGCATTTAATAAATCTACCTGTTCCCGACTCACATACAAATTCAACTTAAGAACAAACCTACAGTCCCGATCCTGTTCGTAACCCGGGGACTGCCTGTACTGGCAATAATGTAAAAATATAATGTAAAATACATAGAAATTAAATAGAGCGTATAAATATTGTTTTTGCCATAATGAGCTTAATTAAATTTAAAAAAATGAATGGGCAACCCCTTTAATGGTAATGGGCAGGGGCCCAGTAGAGGTCTTACCCATTGGACCTCCCTAATACTCCAGTTGGCTGTGGGAGTTCCTCTTTATTTCAAAGATTCGGTCCATTTTATGATTTATTGAACCCTTTAATACATTTTTCCATCACAGTAACAAGGCATAGGTCTCTGATAAGGGAACTACAGGGAGATAAACTTAATAGCGTTTGGTTGCAGAATTCCCTGGAACATTGACAGCTCACTTCCTTGTGCCGATTCACCAATGTATTGCTTCATCTCCACAACCAGTTTGTCATAGAAACCTGGAAACAGTCTGTTGTGTAACCCGCCTTGTGTTCGTGCTTGGTTACCATTTAGGCCTTCATTATATCTATATAATACAACACAATGGCCTCTGTCACCTGTAGGGCCCCACTGGCCCAGCCTGGTGAGGGCCAAAAGGATAAAGGAACCCTATGTACTGGCCCGGCCTGGTGAGGGCCAAAAGGATAAAGGAACCCTATGCACTGGCCCGGCCCGGTGAGGGCCAAAAGGAGAAAGAACCCTATGTACTGGCCCGGCCCGGTGAGGGCCAAAAGGATAAAGGAACCGAATGTACTGGCAGAGCCTGGTGAGGGCCAAAAGGATAAAGGAACCAAATGAACTGGCCCGGCCGGGGGAGGGCAAAAGGAATAAGGGACCCTATGTACTGGACCACCCCGTGAGGGCCCAAAAGGATAAAGGAACCCAATGTATGGCCCGGCCCGGTGAGGGCCAAAAGGATAAAGAACCCTATGTACTGGCCCGGCCCGGTGAGGGCCAAAAGGATAAAGAACCCTATGTACTGGCCCGGCCCGGTGAGGGCCAAAAGGATAAAGGAACCCTATGTACTGGCAGAGCCTGGTGAGGGCCAAAAGGATAAAGGAACCCTATGTACTGGTGAGGGCCAAAAGGATAAAGGAACCCTATGTACTGGCCCGGCCCGGTGAGGGCCAAAAGAATAAAGGAACCCTATGTACTGGCCCGGCCCGGTGAGGGCCAAAAGGATAAAGGAACCCTATGTACTGGACCAGCCCGGTGAGGGCCAAAAGGATAAAGGAACCCTATGTACTGGACCAGCCCGGTGAGGGCCAAAAGGATAAAGGAACCCTATGTACTGGCCCGGCCCGGTGAGGGCCAAAAGGATAATGGAACCCTATGTACTGGCCCGGCCCGGTGAGGGCCAAAAGGATAAAGGAACCCTATGTACTGGCCCGGCCCGGTGAGGGCCAAAAGGATAAAGACCCTATGTACTGGACCAGCCTGGTGAGGGCCAAAATGATAAAGGAACCCTATGTACTGGCCCCGCCTGGTGAGGGCCAAAAGGATAAAGGAACCCTATGTACTGGCCCGACCCTGTGAGGGCCAAAAGAATAAAGGAACCCTATGCACTGGCCCGGCCCGGTGAGGGCCAAAAGGATAAAGGAACCCTATGTACTGGATCAGCCTGGTGAGGGACAAAATAATAAAGGAACCCTATGTACTGGACCAGCCCGGTGAGGGCCAAAAGGATAAAGGAACCCTATGTACTGGCCCGGCCCGGTGAGGGCCAAAAGGATAAAGAACCCTATTTACTGGCCCGGCCCGGGGAGAGCCAAAAGGATAAAGGGAAAACCCTAGTCTGGACCAGCCTGGTGAGGGCCCAAATGATAACGGAACCCTATGTACTGGCCCGGCCCGGTGAGGGCCAAAAGAATAAAGGAACCCTATGCACTGGCCCGGCCCGGTGAGGGCCAAAAGGATAAAGAAGCCTATGTAATGGACCGGCACGGGGTGGGCCAAAGGGATAAAGGAACCCTATGAACTGGCCCGGCCCGGTGTGGGCCAAAAGGATAAAGAACCCTATGTACTGGCCCGGCCCGGTGAGGGCCAAAAGGATAAAGGAACCCTATGTACTGGACCGGCCCGGGTTTAGGGCCAAAGGATAAAGGAACCCAAATGTACTGGCGGCCCGGTGAGGGCCAAAAGGATAAAGAACCCTATGTACTGGCCCGGCCCGGGGAGGGCCAAAAGGATCAAGTAACCCTATGTACTGGCCCGGCCCGGTGTGTGCAAAAAGGATAAAGATCCCTATGTACTGGCCCGGCCCGGTGAGGGCCAAAAGGATAAAGGAACCCTATGTACTGGCAGAGCCTGGTGAAGGCCAAGAAGATAAAGGAACCCTATGTACTGGACCAGCCCGGTGAGGGCCAAAAGGATAAAGGAACCCTTTTGTATTTGCCCGGCCCATGGGGGCCAAAAGGATAAAAGAACCCTATGTACTGGCCCGGCCCGGTGAGGGTCAAAAGGATAAAGGAACCCTATGTTCTGGACCAGCCTGGTGAGGGCCAAAATGATAAAGGAACCCTATGTACTGGCCCAGCCTGGTGAGGGCCAAAAGGATAAAGGAACCCTATGTACTGGCCCGGCCCGGTGAGGGCCAAAAGAATAAAGGAACCCTATGCACTGGCGCGGCCCGGTGAGAGCCAAAAGGTTAAAGAACCCTATGTACTGGACCAGCCCGGTGAGGGCCAAAAGGATAAAGGAACCCTATGTACTGGCCCGGCCCAGTGAGGGCCAAAAGGATAAAGAACCCTATGTACTGGCCCGGCCCGGTGAGGGCCAAAAGGATAAAGAACCCTATGTACTGGACCGGCCCGGTGAGGGCCAAAAGGATAAAGAACCCTATGTACTGGCCCGGCCCGGTGAGGGCCAAAAGGATAAAGAACCCTATGTACTGGCCCGGCCCGGTGAGGGCCAAAAGGATAAAGAACCCTATGTACTTGCCCGGCCCGGTGAGGGCCAAAAGGATAAAGGAACCCTATGTACTGGATCAGCCTGGTGAGGGACAAAATGATAAAGGAACCCTATGTACTGGACCAGCCCGGTGAGGGCCAAAAGGATAAAGGAACCCTATGTACTGGCCCAGCCAGGTGAGGGCCAAAAGGATAAAGAACCCTATGTACTGGCCCGCCCGGTGAGAGCCAAAAGGATAAAGGAACCTATGTACTGGACCGGCCTGGTGGGGGCCAAAAAGGGATAAAAGGAAAACCCTATGTACTGGGCCGGCCCGGTGAGGGCCAAAGGATAAAAAAACCCCTATGTACTGGCCGGCCCGGTGAGGGCCAAAAGGATAAAGAACCCTATGTACTGGCCCGGCCCGGTGAGAGCCAAAAGGATAAAGGAACCCTATGTACTGGCAGAGCCTGGTCAAGGCCAAAAGGATAAAGGAACCCTATGTACTGGACCAGCCTGGTGAGGGCCAAAAGGATAAAGGAACCCTATGTACTGGACCAGCCCGGTGAGGGCCAAAAGGATAAAGGAACCCTATGTACTGGCCCGGCCGGGGGGGGCCAAAGGAAAGGACCCATGTACTGGCCCGGGCCGGTGAGGCCAAAAGGATAAATGAACCCTATGTACTGGCCCGGCCTGGTGAGGGCCAAAAGGATAAAGGAACCCTATGACTTTGTTTTCCTGGTGTACAAATTTGTACACGCAACATGAACACAGATTATAGGACCGAGGAGGTTTAGAGATCCTGTTTCATTAGGATGAATATAATTAGGCCAAGTTCACAACTGTGTCAGTGGTTCCGTTCGGAGCCTCCAGCCTAGAATCTGCCAGAAATGATGGAAAAATTAGCGCAGCATGCAGCACGGTTCCTTCAGTTGAAATGACGTCCACGAGGTAGAAACCCTTTGGATCTCACTGTAGACATTGAGATGTGTCAGGGGCCGTTTGTGTCAGTCATCTAATGGACCCCACGCCGTCTCTGCGGCCTTATAGGAAAGACAACACAAACCAAAATTTCTAGTGAGCCATTCCTAAATTAGGTTACTAATAATGTTGTCACTGGAGAAGTTGTCATCCAGCTTCCCTAGACTTCTGAATTGCAAGTCTTAACAGTTCATCTCCGAAAATCTACACGTTACGGATAAAGGCTGCAGTGTTTGTTTTTTTTTCAGTAAAAGTTACTGCATATTGTACTATATTTGGTGTTTTTTCAACTGTGGAAACAACCCAATAAAATATTTCTGGTCTCCGAGGACTCCCTGCTGTTCAGAAACGCATAGACCACTGTTCATATAAAACAGCTGGTAGTCTGCTCCCAGCCCTGCACGCTACTATAGTTCTATACAGCGATATAAGAGATCCTCTTAAAGGGGTTGTCCTGCAAACCAATATTAAAGAAACAAAATCTTGTGTGTTGACCGAATCTTCATTCATCTCCCTGTGATGTTTTCTTGTACTTATTTGGGCTTTTCCTGTGCTGTATGGCATCTCCTTCCTCTCTGCAGCATTCCCTGTACAGGCAGTCCCCGACTTAACATTCTGACTTACATTCTAACCTGTTTCCCCAAAAATAAGACATCCCCCGAAAATAAGACCTAGTGCATTTTTTTATGCAATTCAGAGTTTGGCTGCTTATGCTAATGTTATGCTAATGTGAATTCTTATTCATGGAAAAATAAGAAATCCCCTAAAAATAAGTCTTAGCTCGTCTTTAAGAGCAAAAATAAAATATCAGACACTGTCTTATTTTCGGGGAACCAGGGTAGTGACAAATGGAGACTTATGAGGCGTGGCTCGGCATGATGAACGCTCCCAGTAATGTCCCATCCTAACATCGGTCACGTCTCACGCCGTCCGCTGCCCACTGCGTCTTCCAGCAGTCACATCATCTCTTTATTTAATTTCTTCCCGCCAACCTGTCTTGTGATGAGATCCTCTGTCTTCAGGTCAGCACAGCAGCTCTCCCTTACGCCGCACTGATCTTATTTTTTTCGTACTGGCATGGCTAATCTGTTCTTACTGCTCCCGGTAGAGCCTCCCCCCTTCTCCCCAGCCGCCTCCGAAGAAAAAAATACTGTAATATATTAGCACCAATAAAATTAATGCATTTGTACTTGTGGAACTACAAGTGGCAGCATGCCACACCACACATGTTTAATTGCATGGGTGCTGATTAGTACATGTGTTTAACGTGTTGCTGTGGCTTGCTGGCACGTGTAGTTCTGTGTTCCACAGCAGCTAGTAGCTGTGGATCTACAAGTACCAGCATGCCACAGCATCACATATTAAACACATGTACTAATCAGCACCCATACAATTAGTAAATTCTTGGACAAACTGGCACGTGTAGTTCCGTGTTCCACAGCAACTAGTAGCTGTGAACCTACAAGTGCCAGCATGCCACACATACTAATTGTATGGGTGCTGATTGTTACATGTGTTTAAGATGTGATGCTGTAGTATGCTTGCCCTTGTAGTTCCACAGCTAGTAGCTGCTGTGGGACATAGAACTACATAGAAGTACCAGCATGCCACAGCATCACATGTTAAACACATCTATTAATCAACACCCATAGATGTGTGGCATGCTGGCACGGGTAGTTCCATGTTGCAAATCAGCTCGTAGCTGTGGAAGTACAAGTGCCAGCATGCCACAGGAGCACATGAGACAGAAAGTGAGGTGAAATCTTCTAACCAGACAGCAAAGCAAATGTAACATTGGTGTTAACCCTTTCCGGCATTATCCAAAAGTAGTAACATTTAACCACTGTACCTGTTTCGACCTATATATACAAATTTAACTTAAAAACAAACCTACAGTCCCTATCCCGTTTGTAACCCGGGGACTGCCTGTATTTTACCCTGTAAAACTAATTTGTCTATCATCCTCTCACTCCTCAGAAGGAAGGTCAATAGGCATGTGGATTCAAAAGCCTCCCGAAAAGACCACACTCATTCAATTACCTGATCTCCTGGGCTGGACGCAGAACTAGCGAACTTCCTGTCATCAAGCAGCTGATGTGACGCTGCAGGAAGCACAGAGAAAACGTCATCAGAGTATATTACAGAAGTGCGGAACTATGGGCGAGAAGAATGTTTTCCAGTGGACAACCCCTTTAAAGGGGAGTTGCTTCTTCAGTTCGTGTGTTTTAAAGTACAGGCGGTCCCCGGGTTACAAACGGGATAGGGACTGTAGGTTTGTTCTTAAGTTGAAATTGTATGTAAGTCGGAACAGGTAGATTTATTAAATGTATTTTAAAGTTTTGGAGAGTGCAGGGAACAGTTTTTACATTTGTTTTGCTGTCTCTGCCCTTTTTTAGAAGATTTCACCTAACGTTCTGTATCTCATGTGCAGCTGTGGCATGCTGGCACTTGGTTATCATGGGGCGTGACTCAGTGTTGAATGTCAGCCACGCCCCATATGTCTCCGTTTGTAACTAGGGGACATATGTAAGTCGGAACGATGTAAGTTGGGGACTGCCTGTATTTTCAGTTTCTCAGCTCTACAAATTCAGGGGCGTTTCTTCCCCTCCCAGCTGGGTGTTTCTTAACTGAAGGGTGATGACATCATCCCCCCCCCCCTTCACTGTTCATGCTCGCTTCCGAGCCCTGTTCCCTTCGCTCTGTCTGAGTCCACATCTCACTGTTCCTCTCCCTATGCAGTCTTATTTTGTAAGAGCTGTTTAAATAACACAGGCCTGCATTCAATCTAGACAGTTTTCTCAGAACTCAGTCTTCTATGATCTCTTCTCCTCTCTCAGCTGGAGGTTTGTTACAGTTGAATCCAGTCTTCTATGAATGGCACAGATCTCCCTTCTATGCAGGAGAGTTAGGCACCATGGCACAATTTTGCTGTTTTCTGATTGTAGAATCAGCTGCAGTGTGTTTCTGCTTGGGTGTGCAGAGTGAAATTGCTGCGGCCCCTTACTCTGAGTGAGAGAAGCAGGGATTGAGGCGCAATTCTGCTGTTTTCTGATTGTAGAATCAGCTGCAGTGTGTTTCTGCTGGGTGTGCAGAGTGAAATTGCTTCGGCTGCTTACTCTGAGTGAGAGAAGCAGTGATCGAGGCACATTCCTGATGTTTTCTGATTGTAGAAGCCCTGCAGTGTTATTGTGTTTCTTCTGGCTATGCAGAGTGTAATTCCTGCTGGTCGCTTACTGAGTGAGAGAGGGCAGAATGCTCGCTTCTGTGAATCCGAGGGGGGGGGGGGAGGCGGAGGAGGGTGGGGTGGGGGGGCAGACAGAATGTAAATTAGTAGAGCCGTCAGCCAATGAAATGAAAGGAGGAGGAATCCGACCGGCACTGGGGAACAGAAGATAAGGAATACTGTGAAACAAGACAGCTTTGCTAATGACATCCAATTGCAAATTTTTTTTGCTTTCACTGTCCCCTTATTCTGAAGACCATTTAATGAAATGATACAAACCCTTTAAGTTTTTCAGCTTATTATAAAATGATGCTTGAGATGAGTCAATGAGTAACCTATGTTTTAACATTGCAGGAACCAGGAAGGACTCTCGAAGACACTCGGATACACAGTTCTTTGTGCTATGACTTTGTTCGAACATGTAATGAACTATAGGTCTTCCTCAGCACTTCTTCATGTATCTTATGTTAAGGATCTGCATTGCCTTGTATCAACACCGTGTGCATTTTTTCCTTATTTTATTTTTTTAATTTGCTATTAAATGGAAATGTTTTTTTTTACAAATCTAAACACAATATTTATTGCGGCGTGTTGCATGTGCCTTTATGCCCCTTCGATCAGAACCCAAACCCTCCAAAAACAAGCACCACACACTTTCTTGGTTTGGCCTCATTTGTACGGCAAAGACCTGATTTGGCCGCTCACGGAGGCCCCGTTCACATCACGTTTTATGCACTTCTTGGCTGGTAGCCATCGGGTACCATGAAAAAGGCATCGTAACGTATACTGCAGCAGAGGTGTAGGAAACAATAGGGTAGACTTCGTCACTTTTGGACTATATTTGCTGTGTTTGTATACATTTTATTTGTTGGGTACAAAAAGCTTCGTGTGCCGTTATCTAGCGAGGCAATGTATTGTCTGGAAACGATGCTTTTAAGCGATAATATCTCTGTAATTTGATGTGTGATGGACAAAATCTAATATATTTTGCTCACCACTTCCGTATAAGTTGACATTAAAAAATTTTTTTTTATCTGTATAAAATCATAACAGGACATGAGTGCTGATCACATCTGTTATACTTCTCCATGAATAACAGGCTAACCCCTTAGTGACCGGCAGTAGAATATAACTATGGGGTTGTCTTATCCATTAGGCACACTAAGTAGTTACCCAGGGGCCCCAACAGCAAAGGGGCCGCCGGTGGTCAGATGTATGTCTCAATTCGCTACTTATTTAAAGGGGTTGTCTCACTACAAGGATTGCTGCTTTTTATGTTACAGATCTTGCAAAAACAAGTCACTTTACAATATATGTCCATTAACAGTGTCCTACCTATTCCTAGATATCCCCTCTTGTATGGGCTGCATCAGCTCCTCAGGTCACTATAGCTACAGACCTGTTCGATCTCTCCTGATAGGCTGCCAGCACTGGTTGCTATAGCTACAGACCTGTTCAATCTATCCTGATGGGCTGCCAGCACTGGTTGCTATAGTTACAGACTTGTTTGATCTCTCCTGATAGGCTGCCAGCACTGGTCGCTATAGTTTACAGACATGTTTTAATCTCTCCTGATAGGCTGCCAGCACTGGTCGCTATAGTTACATGACATGTTCAATCTCCCTGATAGGCTGCCAGCACTGGTTGCTATAGTTACAGACCTGTTCAATCTTCAGGGATAGGCTGCAGCACTGGATGCTATAGTACAGACCTGTTCAATCTCTCCTGATAGGCTGCAGCACGGGTTGCTATAGTTACAGACCGGTTTCAATCCCTCTTGATAGGCTCCCAGCACTGGTTGCTATAGCTACAGACCTGTTCAATCTCTGATGATAGGCTGCCAGCACTGGTTTCTATAGCTACAGACCTGTTTGATCTCTCTTGATAGGCTGCCAGCACTGGTTGCTATAGCTACAGACCTGTTCAATCTCTGATGATAGGCTGCCAGCACTGGTTTCTATAGCTACCGACCTGGCTTCTACTGCAGCCTAGTAGAAGACAGTAAATTGCTTGTCAACTCTTTAATCAGGTCCGTAAAGCGAACCCGACAGGCAGGAGGGAAACACGCAGCGGTGATCTCTCATGTGAACGCCGCTGCGTATTCCTCATAGCCCGCAGTGATAATCTCACTGATAATTGTTAGATGTGTCTCTGGCTCTGTCCTGTCGTTCCCCGAGACGCATCTACAAAGCGGATGTTAATACGGAGTCAAAACTCCATGTGAACAACCCCTAAAGGGGCGACTGACCATTATTTAGAAGTATACGTATAAAATTGTCTTATAATTATCTATTATTTTACATAAATACATCCTGATAGACCCTAGTAATGTCACTGTTGCTTTGATGCTGGTCTGCTGTAGAAAACTGGGTGTGATTGGATGTACTTGGAGGTGGTTAGAGGCTTGGTTGGCCAAGTAGGGTTTCAACAGGGTTCCCTTTTGGCTTATACTTTTCTGTCGCTACTTTTTTTGTGATTGTCTTTAGTCTTTTTGTGTCACTTTTTATGTTTTGCTTCCTTTCAGTGGTTACCATTAAAGGGAATGTTTCTTAAAAAAAATTAGTCATTCTTTAAGTTCCATTTTTATGTTAAACACATTTTTTTTTTAGGAATTTTTGGTTGTTTTTATTTTTACACTTTTCATATCACTTTCAATATTTTTTTAATAATTCTTAAAGAGAACCTGTCACATAGATTATGCCCCCCTTGCTGAGGGCAGCACAAACTAGTGTCAGACCTGCTGTTCCCAGCACTGTGACCCTTATTCTGTAAGATGCAGCAGTTTTAGAGCATTTACCCCTTATATCTTATTCATGAGCAGGTGTTGGCTCCACCCACCAAAGGCTAGCTCCGCCCACTGACAGTTATTCACATGTTTCTACCTATTCAAAGTAAAAGGTTTATCTGTTGAGGTGGGCGGGGCTAGCCTCAGCTGGGTGGGGTTTGAAAAAAACTGACACTCTGAAGGACTCTTCTGGCTGAAAACTGCAGATTTGAGCATTAAATACACGAAAACTACAGCATCTTACAGAATAAGGGACATAGCGCTGGAAACAGCAGGTCTGACACTAGCTTGTTCTGTCCTCAGCCAGGGGGGCAAAAACTATGTGACAGGTTTTCTTTAAGTCTTTCAGTTTTCACTTTTGCCACTAGTCCTTGTTTGCACTGCTTTAACAGCAGTTAGAGAGATGATTTACAGCAGCTTTATGCACATAGGAGACTTAAGACTGACTCAATCCCTTTCACTTTAATAGGAGAGTTTTCTAGTCATGCTCTGACCTGGGAAGAAATCACTGTGCAGGGAGGAGAGGGGGAGCTGTGACCTCTCCTATTGGGACTAGTGGATCCTGTGTTATCTATTCACACTGGTGTCTCCTTTCACTTTGACCCTCTTTGTGCTGATAATGAGCAGACAACTGAGAATCTTTCTCTACAGAACAGGAAGTGTTAGACTATTATTAGGCCTAGTGGCCAAAGTGAAATGTGCAGGACTTAAAGGGGTTTTGCTACAATCTAATGTTGACGTGGGATCCTCCAAAATGGGTATTCACTTTTCTAAATGTATGTCATCAAAAAAAGTGAAGCCTGTGAGAGCTACAGCCTGACTAAGATGCCCTTGGTTTCCTGACAGTTTACATTAGACACGACCAGGAGCTGATCTGGCCGCGCTTGCGTTGTCTGCACTTCTTATCTGATTGCAGGTAACATGAATGAGCTTTGAAGGGACCGGGGAGAAAGATCTTGTATCTTTTGTATAGAGAATCCACTGGTTGTAATGTAATTATCTTAGTAAACATGCAGACCCTCCCTGGCTCCTCTGCTCAGCTCCTCTCCCTCTCACCCTGCAGAGTTCTGAAGAAGGAATGAAAGAAGGCTGCCTGCTGAGCTTATCTTCTCTCCTGAGCAAATAAGAGGGGAAAAAAAAAACACATATAGCTTGTGCACAATACGTCTCCTCTGTGGGTTAGAAAACAATGTTCGCTCAACAAAAGAGACTGAGTATCAGGAGCGGGCATGGGAGGTGCAGTGATGACATCACAGAGGAAGTACTTGTTTTTTTAAACACAGAAACACAACGTCCCTTTTTCAGGCCTCAAGAGGGGAGTATCAGCCTGTTAGGTGAGGAACTCACTTCTTAGCAAAACCCCTTTAAGAATTATTAAAAAAATATTGAAAGTGATATGGAAAATTAAAAAAAGATATAACCAAAAATTCTTAAAAAATGTGTTGAACATAAAAATGTGAATTAAACAAGAAGTCATTTTTGATGACACATTCCCTTTAAATCTTACATTTTAGAAATACACGATTTTTCTTTAGTTTTCTCTTGGTTAGAGGCCTAGCCTGGTAGGATGTCATGTGTTTTTGCAGGGCCCACTGCACTGCTTGTCCTGGGGGCTCATGCTGCTGTTAAGAGGGTCCTGGGTCTTACACTATATCTCTGTTTTGTTACACCCATGTAGAATTAGTGATGCACAACTGTTCCTTTCCTATAATAGGTGCTTTGTTCTCAGATAACAGCCGAGCTACCGCTGTAATGGCCGGGATCCAAGGATCCTCAAGGTATCCCTTTGCTCATTGTGGTCAAGAGCTAACACTTTATGATCTAAAGGGAGTTTCCGCCTTCGAAGTGTTCATAGGGGCTTTCCAGTCCCGGATCGCGTTAGTGGAAAATCCAGTGGAGTCCCAGGTTTGCTGTACACAGCTTTCTTTCCAAAAGTGTTGATAACACACCCCTCACCTGTACTCAGAACTCCCACAGAACACAATGGAGAGACGTGCGCAAGCGTGACCGGGTGTCCATTCTGACCCAACACTTTCAGGGGGCCTGTTCCCGAGATGGGCGCGGGCCCCAGAGGTGGGCACCTGTCACATATGGTATTAGTCTTGATCTCACTACCATGTAATGTCCTCTGCCTCCCACAAGATCAACACACAGTGATCCTATCATTATGCCGTCAATGTGTGAGATGGGAACACCCCATTAATTATATAGGAATTTCACAATAAAGAACACCCCATACACAAGGTTTACATCTTTATTCAAAATAATGGTTTAACAGTTGATCAAAAACAACTATGTGAACCCATATATTCCTTACACAGTAAATATCTTGTAATGAGGCCATAACTTCATCCCAGCAACCTATATAGCAGTGTATTAGAGGTCTGCAGGAGTTGGGCTCAGTTAACACTTTGCATTTTGATATATGTATTGCTAATATTTGTAATCTATGTGCACAACAATTTGTCCAGCAGGATAACTATTGAGTTCTTCATATTATATGAGCGTGTACTGAGCCCTTTCTTTAGTTCTGTTTTTATCCTTTATTTCAGTCAATAGTTATTAGGTTATTTTCTTTACCATTGGGGCTGGTGAAACGACATTCCAAATCTTCCTACTCATGATCTCTTTCCTAGTCTATTCCTACAGCTTTACCCAATAGATAAGTCTGGCATTATTATTATTATTATTTATTTTAAAGCGCCATTGATTCCAGGGCGCTGTACATTCGAGGGGGTTACATACATTACATAAGTCAAACGAGTACAATGATAAGTGATAATGACAATTGGCACGACAGAGGGAGAGAGGACCCTGCCCGTGAGGGCTTACAATCTACAAGGAGGGGGAAAGAGACAGGAGGTGAGGGGCAGACATTATCTGTTTTAAGCGTCCATTCACATGGATTTGGAATATTCCCAAAATAAAAGATGTGCTCTGCATGGTGGGAGAAGACATTTCTGCCGCCTAAGGCAACTGACCTTCATAGAATCGCAGGTCGCTGCCTCCCGCAAAATCTGCACACTCCTCTTCTGCTGTTGTGACCATTCCTTTCATTTGATTTGTACACAACAAAGATATTTTTTTCTTCGGAAAAATCTGTCTTATAGCAGAAATACAAGACGATACAATCAGATTTTTGCCATGGATTTGCACTTTGTAGAAAGTGGATTTTGCTATGGTTTGCTGGTGCAGATTAAGGGTATGTTCACACGGCGTATTGCAGCGTGTACTGTACGCGCCGCAATACGTCGGGTGTTTTAGAAGTACAAGGCAATCCAAACAGGAGATGAGGTTCTTTGGGGACTTTAAAAATCAAGACGCTTTATTGTATCCATTAAAATAAATAGACAAAGTTGCAAGCAATACACATCGGCACAACGCTGGTTTCCACGCTTACGCATTTCAGGTCGTAGCGGTGATCAAGGGTCTGGATGTGACCTGAAACGCGTAAGCGTGGAAACCAGCGTTGTGCCGATATGTTTTGCTTGCAACTTTGTCTATTTATTTTAATGGATACAATAAAGCGTCTTGATTTTTAGGCTATGAATGGGACGTATCTCGGCCCGTATTTCGCGCCATACTGCGCTAAATGCGGGGTGAGATACGTCCCAGTCATTACGGTAATCCACAGTTCTCATAGATAACTATGGATTACGTCTTCTCTCCTCGCTCGCTCAATACAGCGAGCGGGAGAGAAGTGACATGGCAATTACTAGCAGCGAATACGCGCCGTGAAAAATTAATTTCTATGGGGCCGGCGGGCGGCCGCCCCACCCCCTGCTCCCGAGCACAAGGCGTAATTGTGGGCGAAATACGTCCCGCAATTATTGCCGTGTGAACATAGCCTTAAAGTATCCGAAGAACCTCATCTCCTGTTTGAATTGCCTTATACGTGTTTCGATTACGGTTGTGACTGATGACCAGAGGATCGAGTTTGAAAACGAACTGTGCTACTGCGAAAGTAGTGGAATAATCTTTATTTCTCTTTCTAGAAGTACGCGTTGGTAAGCGCATACTTCTAAAGTATGGGGGGAGGGCAGCCCCATTCACTGTCACTGTCCACGGCACATAAGCTCCGCAAAGAAGTGACAGGTCACTTCTCTCTCCCGGCGTACAATACGCGTGTAGTGTACGCCAGAGGAGACTGACGTAATTCATAGCTGTCTATGTGAGCAATGAATGACTGTACTTGTGGGGCACATTTCGGGGGTATTGAAGCGCAACTTTTCACATAAATGCGCCCCGTAATTACACCGTGTGAACATACTCTAAAGCAATGTCCTGTCGACCTGATGTATAATCTGCAGCAAAAAGGGACATTTTTTAATGTCTTTTTCTGCACCGCAAATTTACGATTCCAAATTTGTAAATTCTGCACCGTTTAAACTATGGCTTGGATTCCAGGTGAAAACCTGCATAAAATATTACCCTGTGAACGGGCCTTGTGGTTTTTGATCATCTTACTACCATGTATTGTCCTCTACCTCCCACAAGATCAACACACAGTGATCTGCAATTTGTAGCTGTTAAGGTGTTGGCAAACTACAAGTTCTAACATTTCTTCATCATCTGGTAGGGCATGCTGAGGTTTGTAGTTTCACAAAAGCTATAGGAAGGATACCACACATGGCTCTTGTCCTCAATAACAACCTGAGAGGGTCAGAAAGAAAAGCCATTGGAGACTATAGGCCTTATGTATGAAAACTGTCCAGCCATAAGGCTGTCTTTGTTGTATAGCAAGCAATCGGTGCTCAGCTGAGCTCTTGATTGTTTGCTGTGGGCAACAAAGAAAGTCTTACTCCTAGACAGTTTTCATACTACAGGCCCTATGTATTAGAAAAATCATTAATTGCCTCCCACCCAGCCAGCCAGCATCACTCTGCTCTGTACTGACGAGGGGCAAACACCCCGAAACGGCTGTCTACAGATGGGTGATGCTGGCTTGGCTAAATATCCCTTTTGCTTTCCAAAGACCCAGTGGGTCAAAAGCAAATTGAGGATTTGTTGCATCCAACAGAGGGCGCTTGAGCTTCTCAGCTCCTTTCTCATAATGCCTTGTGATAGTAGAACAATCTAGTGCAGATAGTGTCATTTCCCATAACCACTGGGGCTTCCAATCAACAGAGCGATAGAGGAGGCAGTTCTGTGGACAGGTGTCCTCATAATAGATAATCTTCCTCCATGGTTGACGTCCTACAAGTTCTTTGGTCTGGAAGGAAGAAATAGAGGAAGGCTTCTTTTTTGTTAATTAGTTTATTGGTGTGAGAACGAAACAGAGTATTTTTTTTCACTTATCGATAAGTACGATGCAATTTGTTTGGGCAAGGACCGAGCCTACACCCTGCAAATTATAGAGGAAAGACACCACGTCTGTCATTGCGCTCTGTCGTATGTATCATTATGTTCCTTCAATCAGGCAGGATGTGTCCTAGGGAAAGAAAGAAATATCTCTGTGAAATGTATAATTCTATCTGTATAGGGGGGTGTATCAGGCATTTTTTTACTGAATTAGCAGAGTGGAGCGTCGTTTGGTTCAAGTAATTGTCGAAGGTTCTGAAGCAATATCCAGAGTTTCTACTACGTTATAAGTACCTTAAAAAGTTCTAAAATCTTAAAGGAGTTGTCGCATTACAAGCTTTCAGCCTACTTCAAAGTGTCTGGCAGCAAAGGATTTTTTAATTCAGGGGCGTGCTTCTTGTCTGCCTCTTCTCCTCCCTCTTCCCCTTCCCCTCAGCACACAGAAAGCTCTCCTCTCCTAACTTCTATACAGCAGGGGGAGAGGCGAGGGGGTTTGCTGCCAGAGTTAACCCTGTGTGTACCTGCCTAGGTCTGCTGCAGGCTGCTCACTGCTAGATCAGCTTCACTGTCAGCTCCACAGAGTCAGGAGAGGGCTGATCTATGAGTGTGGAGAGGTCTGTGAAGCTGTGCATGCTAATAGCCGAGCAGGGGGGATGTAAGTGTTCTTATACCCCCCTGCTTAGCATACAAATCTCCATCTCAAGCAACAACAAACAAACCCTATCAGAACAGACACAGGGCAGCTGTGAAGTGAGTTACTATAATCACGACGTGTCACTAGTACAGCAGAGCATGAACCGTTCACATGCCCCCCTGATCTGTTCTTTTAGTATAGTCAGAGCTCCACAGACACATCATGATTATAGTAACACACTTCACTGCTGTCACATCGTACTGACCACAGATCAGCCTCACCTCTTCTCTCCTCAATCTGTGTAGAGAGCAGGAGGGAGCAGGCACACACAGGGTTAATCCAGCTACACAGACACAGAAGCCAGAGCCCTCCCCCTCCCTTCCCCACAGAAGCATACTGTGCAGGAGGGGCTCTGAGCTCTGACCTGTATTCAGAGGCTGATGAGTCAATAGCACTGACAGCCAGTGAGATAAAGATCAACAGGTCAGCTGCTATTTGGATTTCAGGAGCTGATGCACTACTGCTAACAGGGATAACTCAAAATCAGTAGGACATTTGTTATGAACATATATTGCAAAGCTGCTTGTTTTTTTTTTTTAAAGATCTTTTAATTAAAACCCAATCATTGCAGCGAGACAATCCCTTTAAGTTTCTCGAGATCTCTACATGTGGACATGTGGTCAGTGAACAAAAGTATGTTTAGTTTTTATATATATAGATATATATATATAGATATAATATATGTGCGTGTGTATATATATATGTGTGTGTATATATACATATATATACATATGTATGTGTGTGTGTGTGTATATATATATATATATATATATATATATATATATATATATATTATATTTATTTATTTATTTATTTATTTATTCATGGGCCGAAAGCCTACCCTGATCTGGTCCTGCTTTCAGCTATTGGACATTGGTCTTCAACGTGTGACAAAATAACTGTTCCCAAGTGCCTGGACAGTCTGTAAAGTGGAATACCTCCATGTTTGTCCATGCAGCATGATGCATCATTAGACCACCAGTAGACCACCCTTCTTATACAGGTTGGTGGTCTATGGGTCTTCTTAAAGGACTTTTCTAACTAAAAATGATTAGCTTTCGATATGTAGGGAAAGGTTATTTAAGACTATTGCTAAATATTTTGCTCTTTTGATACTATCCTGGTCAGGAGATAAGAGAGTTTATCTGCTCTAAGTGCATACGAATGTCTCTAGGCTACCATCTATATCTGCATTCCTGGTTAGACAAAGAGGGATTAAACATATAAGTACTTATTTCCACTCCTTGGAGCTCTGTATCTTTGTTTATTTACAGATTAAATCTCCTGAACCTATATCACTGTAACACTCAGCTAGTTATAGAGGAGCTAAATGTCAGTCACTGCTATAGAACCACCCAGAGCCTGACCAGACAGTGTAAGTGAAGTTGCCTGTGACTATGTGAAACAGCATGGTGAAACAATCCCTTTAAACAGTGTTTCACCATACTGTTTCAAGCTCTCACTTCCTGGTTAGGCTGTGGGTGGTTCTATAGCAATGATTGATATATCAGCTCTGCTATTTCTAGCTGAGCCTGTTACAATGACTTTAATGCAGTGGGTTTGTAAAATGTGCACAAGGATAGAGAGCTGTAAAGCAGTGGTCTGCAAAGTACGGCTCTCAAGCTGTTGGGAAACTACAACTCCCATCATGCCCACTGATACAGATTATATAAATGCATGATGGGAGTTGCAGTTTCCCAACAGCTGGAGAGCTGCACTTTGCAGATCCCTGCTCTAAAGGATTACAGTTTTTGTCAGTAACATAGATAAACAAGTTCCTGTGCTAGAGATAACATTCAGGTAGTGAATCACCACGGTCAGACAGGACAGCTGGAGCAATGGCAAGAGAGAGGGTTCATCAGTAACCTAGGGAAGCTTGTGTAAACATAGCAAAATTACAACGGAAATGTATTTGGTAATAATTTTTATTTACCTTTGCCTATATGTTTAAATCTAATCATTGTGGTGAGAAAATCCCTTTAAACGGGTTGTCTCACTACAAGGATTGCTGCTTTTTATGTTAAAGATCTTGCAAAAACAAGTCACTTTGCAATATGTGTCCATTAGCAGTGTCCTACCTATTCCTAGATATCCCCTCTTGTATGGGCTGCATCAGCTCCTCAGGTCGCTATAGCTACAGACCTGTTCAATCTCTCCTGATAGGCTGCCAGCACTGGTTGCTATAGCTACAGACCTGGCTTGTACTGCAGCCTAGTAGAAGCCAGTAAACACGCCCCTGAATTTAAAGTGAAACCAAGAAAACAGGACTGAGGTAAGATGAATCAATGGAGTGAGACAACCCCTTTAAGGTCCACCAACAGGTCATGTTTTCAGGATTGCCTTAGTATTGCACAAGTGATATTATTCTTATCATACATTCTTTGGGATATCCTGAAAACATGACCCGTTACTCGGCCTTACAGACTGGAAATGAGGAATACTGTTCTATGGCAACCAGACTGGTGTATTCGCTACCTCTGCAACACCAATAGCTATAGCATTGGGCCAAATCAACCACATTAGATATCTCTATAATAATAAATGAAAATAAAATAAGCCCGATTGACATTTTAGCCCAATTTGATCTTTCTTTAGATAGATAGATAGATTGATATGAGATAGATAGATATGAGATAGAAAGATAGATATGAGATAGATAAATATGAGATAGATAGATAGATATGAGATAGATAGATATGAGATAGATAGATAGATATAAGATAGATAGATAGATAGAGATAGATAGATAGATATGAGACAGATAGATAGATAGATAGATAGATATGAAATAGATAAATATAAGATAGATAAATAGAGATAGATAGATAGATATATAGATAGATATGAGATATATAGATATGATATATATATTAGATATATAGATTTGAGATAGATAGATATGAGATAGATAGATATGAGATAGATAGATAGATATGAGATAGATAGATAGATATGAGATAGATAGATAGATATGAGACAGATAGATATGAGACAGATAGATATGAGACAGATAGATATGAGACAGATAGATATGAGATAGATAGATAGATATGAGATAGATAGATAGATATGAGATAGATAGATAGATAGATATGAGACAGATAGATATGAGACAGATAGATGGATATAGATATAGATATGAGATAGATAGATAGATATGAGATAGATAGATAGATATGAGATAGATAGATAGATGTGAGATAGATGATAGATAGATAGATATATATGGGATAGATAGATAGATAGATAGATAGATATGAGATAGATAGATAGATATGAGATAGATAGATAGATATGAGACAGATAGATATGAGATAGATAGAGAGATAGATAGATAGATAGATAGATAGGAGATAGATTATAGAGAATTGTACTGGTGAATTAGGTCCTGTTACAGTTTTATGCTTTTGAGCTCCTGTAGGATAGATTTGTCCACTCACCTATTATTGACGTGTCCTCTTCAGAGTAGTTTCAATGATGCTAACAGCACCATGGCCAGGAGGAAAAAGTTGTTAGATATCACCGGGGAGTTGTTACCTACAAGTGGACAGGTAGCTTATGTTATTCAATTCCCATCAAAATGTTCCCCCAAGGTCTTAACCCCATAGCTGACCAATTAAAAAAATATGGAAAGGAAACACATAGCATTGCTCCGAGCTGTTAACATGATGCTTGTTTTCATGTTAAAGAAGTTGTCTGACTACAACCCCGATCTAGACTTCCCATTAGGATATGGAGTTCATAGATACAGAGCGTTACCCTAATTGAAGCAAAAAAACTGTTTACCAGAGCCCCGCACTAGGGGAAGCTCAGGAGCCTTTTGCATGCTGTTTTATTGCTGACTTTTATACAGTAGGCTCCATTATTATCACATTTTGGGGCTGTATCTGTTAGGATATTAAAAGAAGTATTCCAACATATGCCAAGCCTTCCCCATAGAAGACTATAGGGCACATAAAGCTTATATGAACTTAACGGGAACCTGTCACATAGGTTATGCCCCCCCTTAGGGCAGCACAAGCTAATATCAGACCTGCTGTTCCCAGCGCTGTGTCCCTTATTCTGTAAGATGCTGGAGTTTTAGAGCATTTACCTCTCAACTGTTATTCATGAGCAGGTGTTGGCCCCGCCCACCAAATGCTAGCTCCGCCCACCGACAGTTATTCACATGGTTCTACCTATTCAAAGTAATAGGTTTATCAGTTGAGGTGGGCGGGGCTAGCCTCAGGTGGGCGGGGTTTGAAAAAAACTGACTCTGAATGACTTCAAATGACTGGCTGAAAACTGCAGATTTGAGCATTAAATACACGAAAACTACAGCATCTTACAGAATAAGGGACGCAGCGATGGAAGCAGCAGGTCTGACACTAGCTTGTGCTGTCCTCAGCAAAGGGGGCATAACCCATGTGACAGGTTCTCTTTAAACTAGAGCAAATGTAGTCCAAAATAAAATTGCTTGCCCTAGAGTACATGGCTCCACTGTAGTATGTAGCTGGATACCTATTTTCAGGTTATCCCATGGGATACCAATGATATAGCCCCGAAACATGAGGTTAATACAGCCTTGTTCACATTCTGTTAGCGTTTGAGCAATTCACTGCATAGAATGAGTATGCTAAACCCTTTATTTAGGGTACTCATTCTATGCAGTGAATTACTTATCTTTGGGGAGTACTTTTCCAGTATGTTATATGACAGTCACAGTGATTTGCTAGCTCCTGAGCCCACATATTGGTGGCCGCATGCAGCCAAAATTTTAGCATATAACTCTTACTTAGGCTCTGTCTACACAGCACAGGTTTTTGATCAAATTTATGGCGGATTCGGTATCCACCGAAATTCCAATTGTAACCAGTGCTGTGTAGCGCTCAATAGAAAATCCGTGCTGTACCCTACACAGCAAAGATATTTTATTGAGGATTTCTAGACCGCTGGCCGTTCTGCGGAAGAGGGAACATGTTCTTTCTTCCGCCAGACTCCTGATGGATTCCCATCGCCTCAACGTACGGGGCCGGTGGGAAAACTAGAATCCGACCCTGGTTTTTTTTTGCGCAAAAACCGTGCTGCGAGGAAGTTAAAATACCGTCTGATTTCCAGCGGTATTTTAACGTAGACATAGCCGTACTATGAATGGGATTTAGAATTCTGTATCGGAAAAATCAGATATAATGCGATATCGAACTAAATCCAACACAAGGGGATAATAATCAACAAAATTGAGGGGAATGTGCTTTCCATAAATGTTACTGGAGAAATTATCCTTTTCTCTATTCACAGTAGCACATTGGGGGCGGCATGTATGAAATTTGGCATGTTAACACCAAATTTCATGCGCATAATAAAAGCCTAGAATGCACCTGATTTATGAACCCGCTCTAAAGCGTGTCATAAATCGGGCGCATTCTAACGCCAGTATGGCATTTCTGGCTCAGGTAAACTACTTTGAAAGTGGTTTACCTGTTCCAGCTGTAATTTGCCTAGAAGTGCCATAGCGAAGTTATAAATCTATAGCTTTGCTACGGTTCTTGTGCGCCTCGCCTCCCTCCTAAACATGTAGCAAACGGGGCTGTGCCTGATATCGGGCTGAAAAGATGCCAGATATCTGGCGCAGACCCATTTATACATGCCGCCCCGGGTGTCCATTGCTGATTAGTAGAACAGCTTAGGGTATGTTCACACGGCAGTAATTGCGGGACGTATTTCGCCCCGCAATTACGCCATGTGTACGGGGGCGGGGGGGCCGGCAGCCCGCCAGCCTCATAGACATTCATTATTCTCGGCACGTATACACCATGAATAATTGACATGTCACTTCTCTCCCCGGGCGCCGTATTGTGCGAGCAGGGAGAGGAGACGGAATCCATAGTTCTCTATGAGAGCTGTGGATTACCGTAATGACTGGGACGGATCTCGAGATACGTTCCATTTTAACCCGTGTGAACATAGCCTTAGTCCTGCTGTGCTATTCTAAAAATCACTTGGTTCCATCAGATGACCTGCAACAATCAGGTCTCCAGTGTGAGCCCTGGCTCTCGTTCTGCATACTCACCAAGCAATATAATGGTGGCTGTTTGTAAATCCTTCGCTTGTAATTGAATCGTGTATTGAGTTACTTGAAACCGGGAGAACTTTTCAATGGTTAAAGTTCCATTAGAATCTGTTTGAACGGGACCAATGTCGAATTTTCCTTTTACAATGTTTGGGTTGCGACCTCTGACATAACCAATAATATGTCTTGCCGTGTCTGGTATATTGGATTGATACCAGTTAAAATATTCGGTGCTGTTAGGATCTACTCCACTAACCATCAGTGAGACTGGTTGGTCTTCAACGGCCGGGTTTGGATGCTGTTGTAATGTTAGTTCTTGCTCTGATGGACTCACCCAAAGACAAAGAAAGCCTGGAAAAACAAACAGATCAGAGCATGTTATTCAGATGGATGTGAAAGGCAACACTTTTCGAGCAGGTTTTAGGTTGCATAAAAAAATCCTAAACCCCACTCAGCAAGGGCAGAGAATCGCTGGCACAGGTAAACTCAGCATGATCAGGGTTCCCCATTCTTTGGAATAGACGCCAATAATATTGCTATGGGTGATATGTAGCCCTGTTCGCTATACTTTTGCATCGCCCATACGCCAGTATCAGGCGCATTACAGAGCACCCGCGGCACTTTGTCATGCGCCTGATTTTGGAGGGCGAGCTGCACTACAACCATACAAAGCTATAGATTTATAGCTTCAGTACGGCATTTCTAGGCGCATTACTGCTGGAACAGGTGAACCACTTTCAAAGTGTCGTCTTAGCGCTAGAATGCGCCTGATTTATGACCTGCTGTAGAGCGGGTTCATAAATCGGGCACATTCGCTCATGAAAATTGGCGTTTAAATGCCAAAAATCGTACATGTTGCCCCAAATGTCTCCTACAATGGGTACATTTATAAACTTGTCTATACATTTGTGTTGAACAATCACATTATTGTATGTTTAGGGTTTGAGTTCACCCCTGAGTGTGAGAGCGTGAGATTTTCTTACCTAGCAGTACAAAGCCTTTGAAGGAAGAGGGTGACATATTGGAGACTGCAGTTACTTTCAAGATTTCTGAACCATAAACCTATATGCAGAAAAAAAACATACATGAGTACATTTTAATTGGGTTGTCCATTGGAGAAAAATTAATTCTAAATGGGGCCAGTATAAAGGGAAATAAAGAAAAGAGTATCCCTTCATGCCCCCTCCCCCCCCACCACCACTACCATCTGCTACTTTAGAGCACCCCAGAATCCGCTCCTCTTCACTTTCAGGTTGTCACCCTAACACAGCTCCATTCACTCACTACAGAGGGCAAGCCTCTCCTGTGTGTCAAGGCAAGAATCCAGAAGTGAAGAGGAGCGGATCACCAGGGAGCTCTGCGGTGGCAGCAGGGGGGATAGGGAGGCAAGTATAAACTCTTTCTCCCTTTTTTTCCCCACCATAGCCCATTTAATTACTTTTTATCCACTGACCCCCCTTTTAAGCAACCTGGTGAAGTGGTCATGATTTCAAAAATAACTGATACAACTGTTGGCTTTAACCCCATCTTAGATATTGTCATATTAATAGGATCCGCATGTATGAAACAGTTTTGGTCTAAAACTCACTTTTTTCCCATAGGTTTCTATGGGGAAAAAAGTGAGTTTTAGACCAAAACCGTTTAATACATGTGGCCCTAAATGTTTAGTAGGCACAGGTCCCACCTTTGGGACTCACGACTACCTTAAGATTGAGCCCCCCAAAAGTCTCCATGCAAAACAGGTGAGGCACTGTCCTTTCATTTCACTGGGAGTTCAGAGAAGTCCACCATTTGGTTGCACTCGGAACTCCCATAGAACAGATCGGATAATGCCTTCAGCCGATGACTTCTACATTCTGCACGAAACCTTTCAGGCGCCCCATCTCAAAGATAGGTGGAAGGTTCCAGAGTGCACGAAGAATTTCAGAAGCCCGTTCTCCAAGATAGATGCAAAGTCCCAGAAGTAGGACCTACACCTATCAGACATTTATAGCATGTCTTATTAACATGCCATAAATGGCTAAGATGGGAAAACCTACTAAAAATGCGACAGAGTGGTGCACTTTGACGGTCCTGGGCAGCCATCTGCTTGAATGGCATGGGAATAATTAATAGGCCGTAAATCAGCTTAATGCACCACATGTAACCAGGTACGTTTACATGTAATCCTATTGACTCGGCTTTGCTACATGCGTATCCTTTCGCAGCAGTGAGGGTATGTTCACACAACGTATTTGCACGGCATACTTTGGGGTGTAATAGCGCCAAAGTACACCCCGCAAATACGGTAAAATCATAGCACTCGAGTGCTGTGTTAAAAGAATATGAAACTAAATAGCTGTTGAAAGGACGCGCTCGCTAGTGCATACTTTCAACAGCAGGAACACTGTGAAGTGCATCTGTGCTCACTGCAATATGCGTTGTGAACCTACCCTTACATTTACTAACATATTTATGTGAGATATTTTATGGTCTTATAAAATCACCACTTATTACAATACATTGTAAATGAAATCAGACTCACCGGTATAACGAGGCTTGTCAGGAATTGGGAGCTGGTGCAATATCATTGAAGTTCATTCCACAGGCAAATTTATACCCAAGAAAGATAAGATTGGAGGCTGTACCAATGTGACTGAAATAGGGCGTAAGTGATGCCAGTCATCCTCTCACATACCTGACTAATGAAAGGTAGTAATTAAATCAGGAGACCTGTATCATTAACATAATAAAAAATATTTTATTAGAATACTTAAGCTATTAAATACTGGGTTATTTTTTGCTTTCAGGACGATGTGTATTTTTTTTTCCCTAAGAGCTATAACTTTTTTCATTTTTCCAGCAACAAAGCGGTCTGAAGGCTCCTTTTTTAAGAGTCAAATTATAATTTTGGGTACAAATAATTGTTTTTTAATTTTTATTTTTTGGGGGGAAAATGGTGGAAATTTAAAAAAAAAATGATATTTTTATGCTAACTTTATTCTGTGGCTTCATAAAATTATGGCAGTATCAACTTTTTATTATTTATTTTTTTGTTTTTTTTAGTACTTTGGTTGAATACACACATGTTATGGAGTAGAATAGTTTTTGTGTTGCCACTTTCCAAGACATATATATCTTAATTAGAGATGAGCGAGCAGTAAAATGTTCTAGTTCGATTAAAACTTCTAACTTTTGTGAGTTCGGTTCAAGATTCTATTTGTACTCGAACCCCATTAAAATAGGAGAAGATGTTCTGGTTAATTTTTATACCTATACAGGTGAGGAGAAGCTGTAATTACCACCCATAACAGTTAACTGGATGCGTGGAACAACTTAGTGAAGAAAATATGGCTCTAAGAGTGACAGAAAATAATTGAGAGGCTAAAATACTTCATTCCTTTTAATGGCTAACTGAAAAGATGAGGACAGCTTGCAAGCAAGAGTGTAGCTTTAGGAGGTGCAGCGGTAGCAGCTGCTATGGGTCCCTGCATCCTGATCGGGCTAAAAAAACATTTTGACACATAAGAGATTTGGAGACGGTGTGTTATACAATTACTGAACCCCCAAAACGGCAAAACTGAACTTTTGGCACTGAGTATGATTTAGCAAATCCAACACTCTGTATAATATATATCCATGTATATGAGAGTTAGGTGTTATGAGCCTGCAAATGTCGCCAAATAACAGCTTCTGGGCATGGGAAAGATGCAGCCAGCAATACCAAACTCCCTAACTATTGCTGTCTATGTAGGGGAAAATGCTATCTATTTAAGAACAATCTGTACAGTACACAGATTGAGCTGGAAATGGCTTTCACAAGGCAATACAGTGAAATATATATGACAAACAGAAGTCATGTGATTTAAGCAGCCAATGAGAGCCCTACACCTCAGCGATGACGTTTTTGACACTTCTCTGTGCTCTGCACTGGTTGGATGGCCGCCAAGAGTGCAGAAAGGTGATTCGATGGAGCTAAAAGTGCAGAAAGCTGCTGAAAACGAAACTGAAAATGGTGTGTAGAACTAGAACTTTACTCGAACGAACGGTAAAATGTTCAGTTCGGTTCGAGTTCTAAAAATTCAAGAAGTTCTACTAGAACTTAACTTTTCTAGAACCGTTCGATCAACACTAATCTTAATGTCAATGAGGCTGTATCAAGGCCTGTGTTCACTTGAACATGTTGAAGTCTTTTGAGCACCAGATATTTAATATTTCAATTTTTTTCTTACTGGGAAAAAAATGAGAAATCTGTGTTTTTGTTTTGTTTTTTAATGAACACCATGCACACAATTTTAGTAGTATTCCCTTTGATTGGTGCCATTTATTTAAGAATAAAAATCTAATTTTTTTTTATTAAAATGGTTCTTATTTTATGTAAGATAAAACATTAAATTTTATTGAACTTAATTTCCATTCTGCTCTGTGAAACTCCTCTGATGTCATGTTTGCTATAGACTGTGGCATTGAATGGGTTAAATATCTGCAGTTGCAGGGAACTTCAATGCTGCAACCCGGGCCATGGCTGCAGGTTGCTTGCTCTATATTGCAGATAGCACCTGCTGTACCTGTGCCTCTGCATACACCATTGCATTTTAATGAGGACAGAACGCTACAATTAGGATGTAATGATGGCCATTTGCAGGAAGAGGTTTAAGAATTTTTTTTTTAATTGAATTTTAACAGCAAGTCATTAGAATCCTTGGCAGTTTCTATCAATCCCATTTCAGTCAATGGAAAATAATTACATATTGCCATATTGATTCAAAATATAGGAAAAGAAAGCAATCTTCCATCAGTAGGAGATATATTGGCCTGTGGATGGGATGCTTTGGTTGTGCCTGCCTTTGATACCCTATTGACTCAATTATGCATCATCGATAAACTTTACATATATGTCCACAATTTAATAATACCCTAAAGTGGGCCGTCATTGATGTGTAATTTGCACAACAGCAGATTCTCCCCCATTTTCTTTAGTGGGGCTAATCTTTGTGTCTTTAATGGCAAATAAGTTACACATTGTGTATTTTTTTCCCCACATTGTGGATAGAAATCTGTACTTAAAATTTGCATTGCATAGAAACCGGGTCATGAAACCCTATTCACATGCATTATTGGATACAATGCAAATTACAAAATTTAACCCATCTCAATATAGCCTTAAAGAGATTCTTTCACATTTTTTCCCTCCGGATCTGTTTCCATGCTCGGGCCCAACTGGGGCTGACAGACACAGCAAACCTTTTTAAACTAAAAGCTGGCATTGTGTGCTACCCGGAAAGCTGCCCTCCCTTTACAACGTCTTGGGTTGTGGGCCCACCACCCCCCATTCTAACCACTAGGGGTGAGACCCTGGCACAAGCAGAAGTGACCAAAAAAACCCACCCAAAAAAGGATGAAACAGAGAAAATGTTTTTCGGGTCCCCACCAAGAACCACCCTTTATGGGGGTTTTTCTTCAAATTTTGCCCATCATTTCCCCTTTCTACTTTTCCTTTTTGCAAAAGGGCGGGGAAAAATTGATTCACAACCCCCAAATTTCAGTTTTCATAACGGACAGTTTTTTTTTGACAGAAGAGGGGTTTACTTGGAGCAAAAAATTGTGGTTTTTTAAGGGTGTTCCCTTTTTAATTGTTTTAAAAGCAATTTTAAATTTTAATATAAATATAAAAATTTTTAAATATAAATAAAAAAAATTATATAAGGGGTTATATAAAATTTTAAATTGTTTTAGTTTCTTCTGCCCCTACAAAAAAGTTTCCTGCTAATTAGATAGCATGTTCAACATGACAGGTTCCTTTTTAAAATGTTCTTCTGTCTGTTTTCCCCCAAAACCCCCTTCCCCAGCCAGCTTCATTCAGTTCCAACTTCCTGTGCGGGCCCCGTGATTGGTTCTACAGCATTAAACTGACTTTTTAAAGCCTGCTATTTTCCCTTTTCCTAGTTGTACCTATTAGAGAACCTTGGGGGAAATGAAGGATTTTAAAAAAAAAAATCCCCCTGCCAAAGCAGTATGTGGGGAACATAAAATGTGAGCGGTTGGAGTTTTAAATTTGTCATAAAAGAAGATACAGGAATAAAAAAATTTAAAACCCAAAAATATATGAAGGGAAAGAGAAAAAAAGTTTCACGCAATTTTATTTACGTAAAATTGTACATTTAAAAGTAAGGGAAAAATTTACATCCCCAAAGCCAAGAAGCCCCTGTTTTAAACTACATACACACTTTTTATCAGTGTATTTAAATAAAAAAGATAACTTTTGGCCCACTCACGCTACAAGCTGGTATAAGGCTACTGACTCCCCGTTGGGGAAATAAGGCAGAGACAAGAAGAAAAACTTTTTTTTTCCACCCGGAAAAGGAACACGGGGAAATTGATGGGGAACCACTGCTAGAGCATAGAGGTGGTTGGTAACTTAAAAACCAAACTGAAAATAATTTAGTAAAAAAAACCCTGTTTTTAACTTTTTAACTAACCCAATCAGGACAAAAATGGTTTTAAAAGTAAAAAATTTTAAAACCAATTTTTACTACTTGTTTATAGCTAATCAATGTTTTGGGGAATACCCCAAAAGGGGGCTTTTCAATGCCCCCGAAAAATTTTCTGTTGGGGTCTGAATCCAAAGGTTTTTGAAAATAATGCGGGTTCTTGTTTCCAACAGAAAGTGTCAACTAAAGGGTGTTCCCCAGTACAATGCCAATGGTTTAGGACAGTTGCAATTCTATATGCATTACTGAAAGTCAACCTTCACAGACATGTTAATTTTAGAGTTGGGGAAGACCATATTACGTCTACCCAATATCAAAGTATTAACCCAACCTCTTTTGGACCTTTTTATTTTTCCCCTTTAAAAAATTGTACCCTTTTTTTTGCCAAAAAGCTTTAAAAATGCATTTTAAATGAGGGAATAGTGATAACAAATTCACCCGGGAAGGAAAAGGGTCAATTTGTGTAAAGTTTTTTGTTGATTGACGGTAAGTAGGGGGTAAACATTCCTTTGGCTCATCATGCTAAACGACTCCTCCGTAGTTGTAATGACTCCAGGGCGATGGTATGTTTTTAGATCACATATTTGACTCCAATTGAACTCCACCTTATTTCTGTAAACTGCTGAACAGGAGATACTGGTTACTTATTAACAGTGATACTGACTTTAAATAGTAAATTTTCTAATTGAGCAGTCGCAAGGAAGTGATTTCATGTAAACTAATGGAGTCTCCCACTCTACAGAATGTATATAGTAAAGGAAATAATTATGTGATCCCTTGCTGATTGTGTAAGTTTGACCACTGACAAAGGCATGAACAGTCTCTATATTTTTAAGGGTAGGTTAATTTTACCATTAGAGATAGAATATCCAAAATAAAATCCAGAAAATTACATTGTATAAATTATATAAATGTATTTGCTTTTTGCTGAGAGATAAGTATTTGATCCCCTACCAGCCGTTAAGAGTTCTGGTTGCTACAGACCAGTTAGACTCTCCTAATCAACTCTTTACCTGTATTAAAGACCGTTGTCTTACATAGTCACCTTTATAAGACACTCCTGCCCACAGACTCAATCAGTCAGACTCTAAACTCTACAACATGGGCAAGACCAAAGGGGCTTTCCTAAGGATGTCAGGGACAAGACCATAGACCTGCACAAACTGGAATTGGCTACAAAACCATAAGTAAGACTCTGGGTGAGAAGGAGACAACTGTTGGTGCAATAGTAAGAAAATGGAAGAAATACAAAATGACTGTCAATCGACATTGATCTGGGGCACCATGCAAAATCTCACCTCGTAGGGTATCCTTGATCATGAGGAAGGTGAGAGATCGGCCTAAAACTACACAGGGGAACTTGTTAACAATCTTAAGGCAGCTGGGACCACAGTCACAAAGAAAACCATTGGTAACACATTACGCCATAATCCTGCAGTGCCCGCAGGGTCCCCCTGCTCAAGAAGGCGCATGTGCAGGCCCGTCTGAAGTTTGCCAATGAACACCTGGATGATTCTGTGAGTGATTGGGAGAAGGGGCTGTGGTCAGATGAGACAAAAATTGAGCTCTTTGGCATTAACTCAAGTCGCTGTGTTTGGAGGAAGAGAAATGCTGCCTATGACCCAAAGAGCACCGTCCCCACTGTCAAGCATTGAGGGGATCATTATGTTTTGGGGGTGTTTCTCTGCTAAGGGCACAGGACTACATCAACGTATCAATGGGAGAATGGATGAAGCCATGTACCATAAAATCCTGAGTGACAACCTCCTTCCCTCCACCAGGACATTAAACATAGTTTGTGACTGGGTCTTCCAGCACGACAATGACACAAAACATACAGCGAAGGCCACAAAGGAGTGGCTAAAAAAGAAGCACATTAAGGTCATGGCCTTGCCAGGCTCTAGACCTTAATCCCATAGAAAACTTAAGGAAGTAGTTGAAGCTATAAGTTGCCAAGCGAAAGCCTCAAAATCTTAAATGATTTGAGATAAATCTGCAAAGAGGATGGACCAAAAAATTCCCCTGACTGTGCCAAACCTCATAAATCAACTACAAAAAACATCTGACTGCTGTCCTTGCCAAAGAGGGTTTTGCCACCAAGTATTAAGTCTTGTGTGCCAGAGGGATCAAATACTTATTATCATCTCTGTCTACCACCCTACCCGTTCTCTCCGCTCAGCGGATGATTTTAGACTACATTCCACAGTCATCCGAACCTCCAATGCCCGCCTCGAAGATTTTTCACATGCGGCACCAGTTCGCTGGAACATGCTACCGCAGGGGAACACTCAGAACTCTCATAGTTTTAAGAGGGCCCTGAGAATACATTTTCTCAGTCTGGCCTACCAGAATCCCTAATTGCTAACTCCCCCTCCCCGCACTCTCTAATGCACATATTTATGTCAATCTCTACAATCCAGCACTTATCTGTATATAGATGTACTGTCTGGGTGGCAGGTTCATCTGAATTCTATATAAACGACCCCGTATTTATGTCACATGGCTGGAACATTGTAAACCAAACCTTCTTACCCTCGTCTCACCCTACCCCCCCCCTAATAGATTGTAAGCTCTTGCGACGGGGCCCTCTCCCCGGGTTTTTCTCACTGAAAGTAGCTTTTCATTGTCAATGTCTGTCTTTTGATGCACCTTCACCCTCCAAAATGTAAAGGCTGCGGAAATTTTGGGCGCTAAAAAATAAAGATTTTTTTTAATTATTATTATTAATTTTTCTCAATCAAAATCAAATAAATTTATATAATTTAAAATGTATTTTCTGGATTTTATTTTTATTCTGCCCCAATGTTAAAATTTAACCTACCCTTTAAATTAAGACTGTTCATGTCTTTCCCAGGGGCAAACTTACACAATCAGCAAGGGTCAAATAATTATTTCCTTAAAGTATTTTTTTTTCCCAATCTTTTGTTGAAAACTTAAATAAAAACCCCATATCAAAGTGTAAAAATAATTGTCTGGGTTCACACATTTGTTTTAAAAATAAAACGACTTCATATTTAAAAAAAAAATTTGTGGAACCCCAATGAAAAGCCTTTTAGAGTTTCGTAAAAAGCATGTCTTTTGATTGCTCAGCAAACTAGTGATTAAAAAATGGGGCATTTGACCCCCACTTTCGATAATAGATACAGATGGTCAAACATGTTAGAATCAGAATGTATAAAAAAGTGGGTATGGAAAGTATTAAGACCCCTTTTTAAAAATTTTTCAATCTTTTTTCATTCAAGCCATTTGGTAAGATAAAAAAATTCATTTTTTCTCATTAATGTACACTCTCCCCCCCCAATCTAAAAAAAAAAAAAAACAGAAATGTAGATATTTTTGCAAATTTTAAAAAAAAATTCAAAAATGGTCATAATATTCAGCCCCTTTGCTGTGACGCTCATATTTAACCACATGCTTCCTTTCATTCTAACCCTCCTTGAGATGGTTCTACTTTTTCTTGGGACAAGCGTTTTAATGAAACTGATTGACATGTTAGAAAGGCACACACCGTCTATAAAACCTACAGCTCCAGTGCATGTCAAGCACATGAAATCATAAAGGTCAAAGGGAAATTCCCAATGGTGTACTTTGTTTTTAACCTATATGGAAAGGGAAGGTGGTTTTCCATTTGGGGGGGTAAGAAGGGCAGCTTGCAGGTTGGGTGCTTTTTTTATTTTTTCCCCCTTAAATAAGGGAGGTCGGTTGACCCGGGGGGGGGCCTGTTTGGGCTCGTTTGAGGGGTAAATATAGGAAGGACGCCCGATTTTGAGATCACGTTGAAATTTCGGGCACTTAAACATCTTTTGAATCAAAATATGTGAACCGAAGTCTCAAATTTTTTTTCAAAAATTTGGGGGCAAGGCACAGATCTGGCCCAAGGTTACAAAAGAATTTCTGAAAGAAATAAAGGGTTCCTAAGAGCAAGGGGGGCCTCTATAATTATTAAATGGAAAAAATTTGGGACACCACAACTCCTCCTCCCCCCGGCGTCCGCCAAACAAAGAAATCGTGGAGAAGAGCCTTGGTAAAAAGAACCCCCAAGATCGTGGGCTGAGCCCAGAGATGCATAGGGAGATGGGAGAAATTTCCACAAAGTCAACTATCACGCACCTCCACCAGTCGGGCTTTATGGCGAGGCGGCCGACGGAAGCCCTCCCCAGTGCAAACAAGGAAACCCGCAAGGGAAGCCTCTCCCATGAAAGACAAGGAAAGCCGAAAAACGGAAAGCCCCCTCTCCTCAGTGCAAGATATAAAAAGTCAATAAAATTGCAAAAAAACACATGAAGACCCCAGCTATGAGAAATAAGACCCTCTGCTCTGAAGACAAAATTGAATTTCTGGGGTTAAATTGAAGGGTGGAGAAAACGAGGCCCGCCATCACCTCCCCAAATCAACCCCAACATGACACATGGGGGGTGGCAATCGTTTGGGGGGGTTTTTTTTCACCAAGGGACAGGGGGACTGGTTGCCTTTTAAGAAAGATAATCCACCAATACAGAAATCCGGGATGAAAACCTCTTCCAGGCGCTCGGACCTCAACGGGGCCAAAGGTTCCAAAAGGAATCCTATTGAGGTAACATGTTAGTGGTTAGGGACTCACCTGTTCTGGGATCCCCTTGACGCTTTTTGGGAGGTGAGTTTAATACAATCTTTGAAAAAAACTGAAACTAAGATCCCGGGTTTTTCATATTTTCCTTAGATAATGCTTTCCAATATCCTATATCCCTTTGATGTTCACTTAGTTTTTAGTGGCCACTGTTTTTTGTTTAGATTGACCCAAAAATTTCATTTCCAACAAGACAATGACCCAAAAGCACACAGCTAAAATAAAAAAGCAGTGCTTCGAACAACTCTGTGCCCATTCTTGACTGCCCAGCCAACCTACCAAAAACCCAATTGAGCATCTCTGGAGAGCCCTTGAAAATGGCTCCACCAACGTTCACCACCCAAACCTGGGGAAAACGGAGAGATCGAAGGAAAGAGCAGGGGTCCCCAAATCCGGGGTGAAAAACTTTTTGGGCATCATTCCCAAAAGACTCAGGGTGTACAGCTCAAAAGGTCTTCTTTCCCAATCTGAGCAAAAGGTCTGAATACTTATGCCCCCATGTAATATAAATCTACATTTCTGTTTTTTTTTTTCAAGATGGGGGGGGGGGCAGAGTGTAGATTAATGACAAAAAAAAAATTTTTTTGACCTTTTCCAAAGCCTGCAAAAACAAAGAGTGAAAAATTTAATTGATCGATACTTCCATACCCACGTATATTAAACCTTGTAATTCTACTGTAAGAGTATTTAAATAATGTATACACACGTTGCAACAAATTTATAGATGACTAAAAATTTTCAAATTATTATCTGTCACAGTTCTAGACAAACCAGTAAAACAAAACTAATAAAGCAAACAGTTGTACTAAAAAAGTTTTATTGGAAACAATGTGTAAACCTTTTCCAGTGAAAGGAGAAAAGGAAAGGGGACCCTTCTATAATGACCTTTCCAAAGCTTGTCAAAAAAGGGTTTTCGGGAAGATAAAAGATCCACAGATTTTTAACTTTTTGATCATTTTTTTCAGGGAGCGACAAAAAAAAAACCTTTAAATAAATTTTACAATATACGACTGCAAACTTATATACCTCTGTACTTTTTTAAAAAAAGTTACTCCTATTCCTAAAACCAACTTGGCAGATAGGGGGCCTTCATTATCCCCTCCGCCTAACTAAGCCCCACACCCCATGACTGTTTGAGAAAAGCCTCCCCTACTCCTAACCCTCCTTTGCCATGGGGTTTCCAATACAAATAGCCTAAGGGATTAAAAACACTGACTACTTTTCAACCTATCAAAGTGTGATAACATTACAAATTTTGGGGTGCCCCAAAATAACCCCAACACACACCACAAAGTCTAAACTGCTGGGAAAAAACAGTGATACCTCAAAAGGAAAATGGGGCAAATTGGCCCAATTTTCCATTTTCCTTTTACGGTTGATGTACTCGCTTGTTACAAAATTTCAGGTGTGAATGGGGAGCAGGTGTGTTAATTTTTGGGGTTTTTCTCTTTCACACTGTTTCATACTGGTCACTGGAATTTAACGCGGCCCCATGGGGAAAGAACTTTCTGAGGATCTAAAAAAAAGAATTGCTCCCCTACAAGAGATGGCGGAGGGTATGAGGATTACAACACTTGAAACTGGTACGGCAATGGGCCAAGACCATACAGTGGTTTTAACAAACAGGTTCCACTCACAACAGGCCTCTCCATGGTCGAACAAAGAAAAAGCAAGGGGCCCGGTTTTATCCATTTATTGGGCTTTCCAAAAAGACAAAAGTGCGCCCCGCATTCGCAATTTCTTAAAGGGTGGGGGGGGGCGCTGGTCATTGCCAACCAATGCCGCACACCCGCATTAAATTTTGGGTTTTCATGCTGTCATCCCAGAAGAAAACCTCTTTTAAAGATAAGCACAAGAAACCCGCAAACAGTTTCTGAAAGACAAAAGACCAAGGGGCATGGATCACTGGAACCATGTCCCCGGTTTCTGAGGACAAGATAAACATTTTGGTTCAATGTTTCAAGCGTGTGTGGCCAACCAGGGGAGGGAAAAACAAGTGTTCCCCGCAACAGCAAGCATATGGTGGAGTGTCATGGTTTGGGGGTACCTGAGTGCTCCGACTGGGTTACTAAAGTTCATTGAGGGAACCATAAAACCAATAGTAGTGTGACATACTGAAGCAGACAGATCCCCCCCTTCGGAAACTGGCCCCAGAGCAGTATTCCAACATAATAATACACTAACAAAGGGAAGCAATCGTGACCCCCACCCAAGAGAGTTAAGGCATGCTTTCCAAAAAATGGGGCCACAAAAAATTAACACTTGGGAACATTTATATCAGGATTTTTTCGCCTGTTTTCCCGGGAAAACGGGCGCCTCAGATCCGAACCCGTCGGGGGCGCAGGGAAACCATTTAGGCCCAAAAAACCCTCACTTTTGATGCCCAACAAAGGGGGGTGCAAAGGGCGCGGTGTGGGCGTTCTGGGGCGGGACGGGCACATTCGAATACCCGAGGCATCATGATCGCGGCTTTGGGAAAGGTGGCGTATTGCAGCGCTCCCCACTCCACGGCAGACCCAGTTGAAAATGGTCTAAAAGACCAGGAGGGAAGTGAACGAGAACGGAACATGGAGCAAACAATAGAAGACACAAAAGAAATAAATCCAGCTCGCACGCCGGCGGGATGGAGTATAAAAAAAAAACATTTTTTTAAGGGGAAAAAAATTATCAGAAAAAAACTCAAAACCCTTTTAAAAAAAAAAATCACTTTCCAAAAATCAAGAACCGCAAAACAGGGAATTTGGGGCTTGAAATTGCCAGGAAATACTTTTTCAAATTCTGAAGCTTTTCATTGGTCGGCAGAAACCCGCCCCAACAAATACGAGCGACAGTGACCCATTTTAAAAAAAATGGGGTATATTTTCCAATCACAGAAAAGGGGGACAGTTTTAAAATACAGTAAAAAAAGCAGAAAAGGGTGTTGGTTGAGCTAGGGGGGCTTGGGAAACCCCCCAATCAACGCAGCTACTTTCTCCCCTTTAGCTATGGAGAGATGGGGCACTGAAATCTCAGCGCCGTAGGCAGGAGAAAATTTTAAAGAAATCGTTTTTTTTTTAAGTGTAAAAAAATTCTCTGTAAAAGAGCTGAAACCTTCAAAAAAATACAGAAAAAAAAAAAACCCCCGCTTTGTTGCCGTCCCGGGGCAACATCAGTTGCATATAAAAAAGCCGGGGAAAAACAGTAATTCAAAAAACTGAAGCTCTTTTATTGGGGGGCATAAACCACCAATCAGAATAGGAGCACAGTGACCCTTATAAGCTATGGGGAAATATTGACCAAACAAATGAAAAAACAGTAAAAAAGGCAAAAAGACTGATTTTGGGTTTAACCAGGCGGGAATATGAACCACCAATCATATTTGTGCCTTTTTGAGTGGAGAAAGAAGGCGCTAGAAAGGGCCCCTAAAAGTTATTGTCTAGGAAAAATTTTTTATACTGTGATTGGTTGGGGGGAAAAAGGGCCCCCTCCTGCTAGCCATCAGGGGGGAGCTACTTATCCATAGAGTTCTATGGGGAAAAAAAATGCAAGCGAGCTCTGTTGTGATTGGCTAATTTTAAAAAGGCGCGTTATTTGGGGCCCAAAGGGAGCGAGCGACCCTTATGGTTTTTCTAAAACAAACATAAAAAACTGTACATGGCCGAAATCAAATTTTAAAACCCCGAATTTGCCAAATTTATATAAAATGAACAAAAAGGGGGAACGAAAAAAAAAATAAAAGAAGGGGCTGCGCCTAAGCCCCCCCACTGCGCCCACACACTGGCGAGGGGGCGAGGGGGCTTTCCCCCGATGAAAGACGCAACCTCGGCGCCGCAAACATGAGGACCGCTTTCCTTGAAAACGGTGAAAACGTGCGTCCGAGCGGCACTTCATACTGTCGCCCTTGTTCAAATTTGTCTATTTTCCTTAGGTGTCCTCGCTTTTTGTTCCCCACAGTTTAGACTCGATGGTTTTTGAGGGTCCCCCAAATGTAAAGGTTTTGGGACCAAATGAAAAGGGTCTTATACTATACACATAAGTCCAATCACGGGGAAAGCAAATGCCCTCTTTGTAGCTTTCACTTCTGTGGGAATCTATTCATGATAAAATCTCGAAGGAACAGGAGAGAAAAACTTTTTTTGCTTTAGGGGGGAATCACAGGTAGCACCAAGTGTTTGGAAGCCAGAAATATCCAAATTTAAAAAACAACTATAACCCCTCGTACTAAAAATGTTTTCTTTTTTTTTAGGGTGGAGCACTAAATTTAGTTCAGCTGGTTATTTTGTTAAAACCCCCTAAATTAAAAATTGAGTTGTTGTGTTACTTACCGTATAACTTTTCAGAAAAAAAAGGATAAGCCTCTAAACCCGGGGAACCCCTATACTCCAAAAAAAGGTTTTTAACCCTGTTGGGACGAACCCCAAGTCAAAACATGGGAATTTAAAACCCTTTATTCTTATTAAAAGGGTAATAATTAAATTCAAACAATGCCAAAAAAAACAAATTGTGCCAAGTAGAAGTACCTTACAATACGCACACGTACTGATGCATAGGACAAATTAGTAAGGGCCGAATTTAAAAATGAGTACAGAACCTAATCGAAAAAAAAAGGAAGTAAAATCGCAAAAGGAGATTTCAATTTTTTTTTAGATGGTGAATAGGGCCTAAACTGCAATACCACACACAACCCGAGCAGAAAGGGGCTGTTTTTGGAAGAAACAGAAAGGTTTTCTAACCCAAACAACACTTTAATTTAGGACAATCAACCCCAGGCTCAGGAAGTGTGGGGGTCCATATAACTCAATTACCCCATCATTTTTTCCCAAAAGGGGTTGGCTGAAACTTTTTTTTGGCCCACAGCTATCCCCCCTTTCCCACTCTTTTTAAACACGGCTTTCTTTTTTTTTTTGGGAAGGGGGGAAGAAAGTGCAGTGGACATCTCTGGTGTTTTTTGGCTACCAAAAACAAAGGATTAAAGGGGTTGTATCAACTTAAATGGTTTTCAGAAAAGGGGACAGGAAAACAAGCAACTTTTGGGAATTTGAGTCTTTGAAAGCTTTCTTGTTTCACAGTCCCCCCTTTTCTTCGTTTTGGTAAAAAACGTTCCCCGTCCGCGGGTCCCACCTTTCCTTTCAGCATTGGGGGACGGGTCTACAATTTACTTTTGTCTGGGCTCCCCGTCGTATTTATGGGGGCGAGCATTCAGCCTCTATGACCAAAGTAAGGGACCACACAATTTCACCCGCACAGCCAAAAAAAACACAGAACCCTGCACTGCTTTTTCAATCA
>JAODAL010022946.1:0-63666 GCA_025379985.1 Phyllomedusa bahiana | reverse complement strand
GGGCCGATCAAAAGATGATGCTCAGATTTTAACCTTAATTATCGCATGATCTGGAAATTTCGATCACCATAAAAACCTTGCCGATTTCAACTTTGTCGATAAAAATCGCTCAACACTAGTCACCACAGGTGAATTGAAAGGTGCAAAAAATACCGTGTATTATACGAAAACATAACAGATACAGACATAACAGACTCCTTTTCCCGGCACTTTTTAATCTGGGGGTCAGACAGGTTTAATGGTCATTCTGCGGTCCAGGACAGGTATAGTCAATGTCCAGTGAAACTAAAAATGTGGTTGAAAGACTCCTTTTTGTGGCACTTTTTAAGTCTGGGGGTCATGCAGGTCTTGGGGCTCAAGCTGCGTTCCAGGACAGGGATATTCAATGTCCAGTTCAAGTAACATGATGGTTCAAATCATACTGCCTTCATGCACTTTTTAATTTGTGGGTGATGCAGGTTTAAGGGACATGCTGTGGTACAAGACAGGGATAGTGAATGGTCTGTGACTTTTTTTCTGTGACTTTTATAACCTAAGTGTGTTGCCTAAGATGTAGCACGTATCCATTTGACTGTTGTGGATGTTAATTTCAGCTTCTCCAGCCTTGTTTGGGTGTAATAATGAAGGTGTTGTTGCTCTCCCATAGACTTTAATGGTAATCGCTCATAATCGATGCTCACTATCGAAAAACCTTATCGATAGCGGCCGACTATCGACTATCGCTCGATCTCGATAGCCAACGCAATCGCTCAACACTAATAGTGAATGGTCTGTGACTTTTTTTCTGTGACTCTTGGTACCTAATTGTCTTGCCTAAGATGTAGCACATATCCAGTTTAATGTTGTGGATGTTAATTTCAGCTTCTCCAGCCCTGTTTGGGTGTAAGAATGAAGGTGATGTTCCTCTCCCATATACTTTAATGGTCATCGGCGATAATCTGTTATCAGTAATCGTCATGATAATTGCCGATATCGACTATCGAATCGATAACGATAGTTGACACAATCACTCATCACTAATGTAGACCTATAGTTTGTCACTTTGATCAGATGCTTAGGTATAGTTGTAATTGTGGCCTATAAAATTTTTTTGGGAGATGATCCTTTCTGAATTATGGAATCAAAAATTTTACGAAGTTGAGGAGTTAAAAATATTCATAAATAACTTATAATACTCATTCACAATACCATCTGGCAATGGAGATTTATTTAGGTTGTTTGATTGTTTGCTCTATTTCACACAATGTTATATGGGAACTGAGAAATTCTCTGTGTACTGCAGATATAGAAGGGAGTAAACTTTCAAAAGGAAATCTTGAATTCCCTGTCTACTAACTGCTGGTACTGACATATTATCTTTTAATTTATATAGCAATCTGTAATATTCAATATTCTGTTGAGGGTCATATATTTTCCCTTTATTTGGTGACAAAAGGAAAGGATTAGATTTTAGATCTTAGATTTTGCCTGTAATTTTTTCACTCTTTGGGCTAACAGTTTACCTGGGTCATCTCCACCCATTTTAATTTTGATAAATGATGTTTGCATTGTTTCAAATTAATTGTTATTAAGGGGCTTGGGTTTTGTTTAAATTGTGCTTCTAGTAATTTTATATTATTTAGAAGATCATTAAGTTTGGTCTCTCTTTGACGTTTCTCCCTAGAGGATATAGCTATACATATCCCTCGTATATATGCTTTGTGTGCACACTGTAATGCTTCAGGAGAAGGTGCTGAATGAGAATTCTGTCTAAAGTAATCCTCAAGGGCTTTGTTAATCTCTGAAGCAATTTCAGTGGATTTCAAAAATAAATGGTTGATGCTCTAAGGAAATATTAATAGAGGTGCAAAAGCATCTTTTAGAGTGATATAAATAGAAGTGTGATCTGACCACGTGTGGTAACACTCTCAGTGGAGATCACATTATGTAGCATTTACTTGGCAACTAGGAAATAATCAATTCTAGAGCATGTTTGACGTGCTGCCGAATAATGTATAATCTACTTCTAATAGATGGGTATACCATCAGTGGTCATGTAAATTATCCCTAAAATATGACTGAAAATCTGGGGCACTTCAAGAGCTACCCAGAGATTTATCACGCTCTCGGTCAGGGACCAGATTGAAGTCCCCACAAATAGCTAGATCACCTTTTGCTTATTTCTTTGATTTACATATTATTCAATTTGGTGGCTGTTAGGAGCATAGGGTGCCACAATGGTATAAACAAATACATTTAACTTACAGTGTAAGACAATATAGCGAACTTTAGGGTCCAAAATGGATTTTAAAGGGTTGAGGACAATTGACTCTTTGATAAAGATAGCTACTCCTTCTTTTCCAAGTTAGAGTTAGTATGATAGGGAACTGGATTTTTTTTGTGTTTTAAACCCTTCCTGACATTGGCCATATCCATACATACTAGCAGGAAGGAACTTCCCGCAAATGGATGTATGGGTAGGTCCAGGATATTCTGCAGGCTCTCCAGTGGGGCCCACACGATCACAACATGGGATCAGCAGTAATTACGCGGCCCACGCATCACCCGGGGTTTAGCCACTCTGGCCACAAAATTTTAACCCCTAGCTCCTCAATATATCGAATTTTGTGGCAGCTAAGGGAAAGACTGAGAGAGGGGGCTCCTTCGGTCCCCATTGGAGCATTCGTGGTGCCGACGGCTTACCTACGCCCCTGAAGCTTTATTGACTTCGGGGGCGCCTTTAAATTCACATGCCGGCTTTTGAGCGGGATCATACACAGCATAATGCTTGTACGTTCTCCATTGTACATGATATAAGATCACTGAACAAGTCCACTATGGGGAAAAGTAAAAAAAAAAAAGAAAAAAGTGAAAAAACATAAAACACATACACAAAAAATATGTACACTGCCCTTTTCCCCTTTACAAAAGCTAATAACCCGAAAAAAGATCAAAAATAAAGTATGCATATTTGTATTGCGCATGGCACACAACCCATAAAGCGTTTTTGTTAAACCCGCCCAAAAAAAAAAAAAAAAAAACAGACAGAATTTTTATTTTTTATTCATCTGCAAACACATACAAAGGGATAAAAAAAGTCAAAAATCACAAAAAGCCAAAAGGGGACCAAAAAAAAACATCAGCATCCTGCAAAAAGGGCCCTTTCAAGCTCAAAATACGGAAAAATTAAAAAAGTTTTTGGGTATCAGAAGATAGGATGCAAAATATTGTTTTTAAAAACAATAAAAAAAACAAAAATAAATTGGGGAGCCATAAAATATCGACCCAAAAAAGTAAAATTTTCTTGTCCGTATACTGAATGGGGATACTTTAAAATAAAAGAACACTACTAGGATTGCAGTTAACACGGGTTTGCAAAAAACAGATTTGAAAGCGACCAAAAACCTTGTAAAAAAAACCCAAAAAAGAAACCAATAAAAAAATCAACTCACTGGAAAAAAAAAAAAAAAAAAATGCTACACATCCTTTATCAAAAATAAAAAATATTTTGGCTCCCAGACTATAGCAACCCAAAAAAAAAAGTGTTTTCCTTTTTTAAATAAAGTTTTTGTTTTTGGGAAAATCATTAAAAAAAAAAAAAATTCAAATTGGGTTCCAGATCCATCAACCCCTGAGAAAGCACCTGTAATTTATACCATACGATGACCACTGTAAAAATAAAATAAAAAACACTAACAGGATTACTGTATTTTGATCAAAATACCTCACAATAACCTTAAAAAAAGCAAACAAAGCAACTTCCGATTCCGGCGTCAGCATGTGGAGACATGTCCTGCAAGTGCTCCATCCCCGAGCTATCTTGCCACGCAATCAGCTAATATAACACGCTAATATTATCTGAATCTAGTGGGCTTGCTACACAGGAGAGCCTCCCATATTTTTAAACCAAAAACCCCGATGTCGTAAGAGTCAAAACCTTACCTCCCCGGGTGAAAGAGATCGGGCCGCCCCCCATAAAAACACTGTAACCCCCCCATTGCTGTGGGGCTATGCATCAAACGGTCAGGTCCGGGGCGGGAAATTACATAGTTCCCCCCAAAAAAACCCTTTGGGCGCTCCAAAAGCCCACCCCTTTTTTTTTAAGGCTTAACTGCTCTCATAAATGGGGCCACTCCACAGGCCCTGAAAGCAGCCCCCTTTTTACTGTAAGCTGTGCATGAGCAGGGAGCCCGTGCAAAAAAGGGTGAAAAAACCCAAAAAATTCCTGATAAAAGCAAAACCCCCTTATGCCTCCCTTGGCTTATTTTCCCTTTGGGATAATTGTTTATTCAGCAGCTGCCTCTCCCCCTGACTGCTCTAACGGGAGAGGGACACAGATTCTAAAACCCAGTAAATTCCAGGTTCGCTCCACTAAAAAAAATGCCGGAAAAAAAACCTGGTCTTGGTCTATTTTTTTGGGGGGGTTTTCCAAAAATTTCACCCCCTTCCCTTTGGCCCCCCTTTTTTTGCATCATAACAAAAGGGGGGCCCCATAAACTTAAGGACATTTCCCAAAACCCCAATTTGCGGGTGGTCTTTTGCCATTTTTTTTTTCCTTTCTAACCACAGGAGATCCCTTTTTTGGGCCCTCTACTGTGTTCAATAAAGGACCCAAAAATCATTAGAGAAGGCGTTTGGAGAACCCCCTAGTGGCTATTGCTAATTTTCCTGCTTTGACTCCAAGCTTTTGCAAAATTTAATACACTTGTCTCTGAAATGCAATCTTACATATCCCCTTTTTCTCCTTTGGATGGCCCAAATTTTGCCCCTTAACTGGGCAAAAAAAAACCCAAAAAAACCACCAGAAACCCCAAAAAATTGAACCAGATCATACCCTGCATCAAGCCCCTCTTTCAATCCCCTTTTCCCCTTCCTTTCCTCTTCCTCCATCGCCTTTTTCCCTACCCAATGATTTTTTTGGATTGACAAACAAGGGACTTCCCTGCTTTTTGGTTGTTAAAAAAAAAAGGGGGCCAGAACACCCGGGAAATGTTTAGCAGTGCCCGTTTTTGGGCCTTTCCCTTTAACTCAAAATACAAAAATATATCTCATATCACTCATAGAGAATAGAAGAGTGGGAGCAAAGGATATATTCACTAGGGGCAGAAATGCATGTCTCTTATCGAGCTTTAGAAATATTACGGGCTGATAATCAGAGCCTATCTGACAAGACAACAGATCACGTTGCAACAACCTGCGCATTATAGAAGTCCCTGAATCATTCTCAGCAAAAGATCTCCAAGCTCTATGCGAACAACTAATTCAGGAAACTCTTGGGCTCCCAGAAACCTGCTGAGTTGAAAGATCTCATCGTCTTCTAAAAACCACACCACACAAGATTCTTCATCACTGAGAGAACACGCAAGACATAATAACCAAATATATTGACTTCAACAACAAGGTCAATATATTTTGGGCCTTTAAGCGGTGTTACGGACAGCGGTAGTGGATCCGCTGGACCAACGCAAGGGATGGTATAAGCCACGCCAGGGAGCGGAGTCTAAGTAGAACCCGGTTTTCACCAGAGCCCGCCGCAAAGTGGATTGGACTTGATGCGGCGGGAAACTACCATGTTGCTTCCACTGAAGTGACTTGCTTGCGGTGGCAGCCAAGGGTGAGCGTGGTACCGAATCGTAAGGCAAAGTCATAGTCGGGGACAAGCGGCAGGTCAGGGCAGACGGCAAAGGTTCCTGGTTAAGAGACATAGCAAGAAGGTCAGAACACGGTAGAGACAACAGGATGCACTTCTGAAAGCTTTCTCTAGAGGCTAGGGGCACAATAGATCTGGAAAGGAAGTGCCGGGGCGGTAACCAATATATAGGACCAGTGGCCAGCAATTAACCAATTACTGGCGAGCTGGCACTTTAAATTTCAAAGAACTTCCACACTGCAGCTGGCAGAGAGCCGCACGGGGACAGGAGCGCTTTTAGGTAAGTCCAGGCTCTCGGGGAAACGAGTGCGTCCGCGGCCCAACCTGCGGACCGTGGCGCCACTTGTCCCCGGAGCAGGGGGACACAGACAGGAAACGAGTGGGCCCGCAGCCCTCCCCACGGCTGCGGGACCACCCATGACAGTACCCCCCCCCCCCTTAGGCCTCTCCCTCTTTCTGGAGAGAAGAAATTTCCTCAGTATGTCACGATCCAAGATGTTGTCCTCCGGCTCCCAAGATCTCTTCTCCAGCCTGAATCCGTCCCAATCAATGAGAAAGTGTCGCCTCCCTCTGATAGACTTCATTGCCAGAATGTCTTTCACCGTGAACATGTTGGAGACCTCAGCTTCAGGGAGAGAGGAGGCGACTTTCCGAGAAAAACGATTGAGCACAACAGGCTTCAGCAGGGAGACAGGGAAAGAATTCGGGATATGTATGGTAGGAGGGAGCTGGAGTTTATAGGCCACCAGATTGATCCGCTTTAACACTTCAAACGACCCCAGGACCGTGGACCTAGTTTATAGCTAGGGATCTTGAGCCGGACGTACTTGGCAGACAGCCACCCCTTATCACCTGGAGCAAAAGTTGGGGTCAGTCTCCTCTTCTTGTCCGCCTGGGACTTCATGCAGACGGTCGCTTGCTGAAGGGACTGGTGAGTCTGCTCCCAGATGGCCGTCATGTCCCGGACCAGGGTATCCACTGCAGGAACCTCGGAGGCAGAAGGCAGAGGAAGGGGTGGGTGGGGATGCAGCCCATAGACAATATAGAAGGGTGAAGAGCCCGTAGATTCAGAGTCCAGGGAGTTATATGAGAATTCAGCCCAGGGCAATAAACCGGACCAATCGTCTTGTCGGGCCGAGACGAAGTGGCGAAGATACGTGCCAAGGATTTGATTGATCCTCTCCACCTGATCATTGGATTGCGGGTGATAAGCCGAGGAAAAGTCAAATTTTACTTGCAACCTAGAGCAGAGTGCACGCCAGAACCTGGAGATGAATTGGACCCCACGGTCCGAGACGATGTGCCGTGGGAGGCCGTGTAGTCGGAAGATGTGTTCGAAGAAGAGTGTGGCGAGCCGAGGAGTGGAAGGAAGACCTGGCAACAGGACAAAGTGTGCCATCTTGGAAAAATGGTCTGCGACCACCCAAATGGCAGTATTGCCGGAGTAAGGAGGAAGGTCGGTGATGAAATCCATAGACACCTGGGACCATGGATACTCCGGCATGGGCAAGGGGTGCAGAAGGCCAGACGGGCTGCGATGCGGCGTCTTATCCAGGGCAGAGGTGGTACAGGCTTCCACAAATTCTCTTGAGTCCCTAGCAAGAGTTGGCCACCAATAGAATCGGGAGATTAGCTGGTTTTTCGAGCGACAGGATGCCCGGCCACCAGGGAGTTATGTCCCCATTTTAGAATCCTCCTCCGGAGAGCTGGACGCACGTAAGTCTTCCCCCGAGGAATCTGTTGGAGGTCCACTGGAGCAACATGAACCAAACGTTCTGGGGGTATAATATGCTGTGGGCCGGGATCTTCTCCGATGGTGTCGGAGGCGCGGGAGAGAATGTTTTTTTTTTCTGCCAGGCGGAAGTGAATCCGGAAGTCAAAACGCGAGAAGAACAGCGACCACCTGGTCTGGCGAGGATTTAATCGTTGAGCTGACTGGAGATACAGTAGATTCTTGTGGTCTGTGTAGACATTGATTGGATGGCGAGTGCCCTACAGGAGATGGCGCCATTCCTCCAGGGCCAGTTTGATGGCTAACAATTCCCCGATGGCGTAATTCTTCTCCGCCGGAGAGAAGGTCTTGGAGAAGAATCCGCATGTGAGAGTTCTGCCCTTGGCCCCTCTTTGCGTAAGAACTGCCCCTGCCCCCACGGAAGAGGCATCCAGCTCCAAGGCGAAGGGTTTGTCTGGGTCCAGGCGAGACAGGATGGGTGCAGAGGCAAAAGCCGACTTGAGCTCCGCAAATGCCTTGTCGGCCGCTTCTGACCAGAGTTTTGGGTTGGCGTTCTTCTTTGTGAGGGCCACAATCAGTACCACCAATGTAGAGAAATGGGGAATAAATCGCCGATAGTAATTAGCGAACCCCAAGAAGCGCTGTATGGCCCAAAGCCCGACAGGTCGCAGCCGCTGCAGAACGGCCGACAACTTTACTGGATCCATCTGAAGACCCTTATCCGAAACGATTTAAACCAGGAATGGAAGGCTTGTTCGATGAAAAAGGCATTTCTCCAATTTGGCATATAGCCGTTTGCTGTGGAGACGACTCAGTACCTGGCGTACCTGCAACCGATGTGTCAGAAGATCAGGAGAGAAAATCAGGATGTTGTCCAAGTAGACGATGACACACGAGTAAAGATGTTATTAACGAGTTCCTGAAAGACAGCTTGGGCGTTGTATAGTACTAATGGCATTGCCACGTATTCATAGTGCCCGTCACGCGTGTTAAAGGCCGTCTTCCACTCCTCGCCCTCTTGGATTCTGACGAGGTTATAGGCCCCTCGCAGGTCCAGTTTTGAAAAGACCTTGGCCTCCCGGAGCCAGTCGAAGAGCTCCGAAATTAGAGGTAACGGATAACGATTCTTCATGGTAACCTTACTTAGGCCGTGGTAATCGATGCACGGGCGGAGAGAACCATCCTTTTTTTCCATAAAGAAGAAACCGGTTCCGGCTAGGGAGGAGGACTTGCGAATAAATCCCTTCTGCAAATTCTCTTTTCGAAAGCAGCATGGCCGAGTCTCGGGTAAGACAAGGGAAAAGCCCCTCCCCGAGGAGGATGGCCCCGTGGAAAAAAGGTCAATAGGACAGTCATAGGGCCCCGATGGGGCGGCAGCGGGGGTTTTTCCCCCGAAAACACATCAGCAAAGTCCTGGTATTCCGCTGGCGGGCCGGCGGGTTTGGAATGATGGGGGAGTAATGGCAGCACAAGGGGGGTGCGCCCGAAGTGACTCTGGAAATTTCGTCCCCAAACGAAAAGAGGATCCCCGTGAGACCTTGATAGCACGGGGAAAGGCAATCTTCTCCTTGTGCAGGGCCCCCCCCCTTTGGGGGGACACCGGCCTGGTGATGTACTGGTGGGGCGTCAGTACTTATTTCCCCCTGAGGGATGAAACACCGGGGTTTTTATCAGCCGAACCACGGCAGACAATATGGGGATCCGGGAGAAGGGAAAAATTCCCGCAGCCCCAAGAATCCAGTAAGACGGGAGCCTGAAAAGAGGCCAGGGTCTTGTGACTTGTATCGGCATCGTCAACGTGGGAAAGGAAAAATTAGCCCCCTAAGGACGCTTCTCCTAGGGGGCCCTGGGGGGGGGCGAGCGTTTCCGAAAATGGGACTAGCAGGCAGATCGCGAAGTGATCCGGATTTGCACACTACAGAATGGGTTCTCTGTTATAAGGGGCCCCGAACAATTTTGCTGGGTTTCCTCACTGGAAGTGTGGGGAAATGGCAGCGGGGCCCCTCTGGAAAAAAACCCGGGGTAGTCGAGGCAGCGGCGGGGACGTATACTCTGTTTCGGTGGAGTCCCCCTTTCTCGGCGACACGTACACAATCAGGTGGGCCCGGTGGATGAGTTCGTCAGAGGGAGAAGGTTTTTTCTAGGGCCATTGCTACTTCAAAAAAGGGAAAAACCCTTTTTAAGGGGGGCCACCCCGGGGCTTTATTTCCCGGAAAGCCCAGAAGCCGATACAAATTGAAAAGGGAACCCCCGGAGATCACCCAGGGCAAAGTACGGAGCCCGCCCCCTCAGCAAAAACACACGCCTGGTTCCTCGAAGACCCAAAGAAATTTTAGGAAAGGCCTATAGGGGCTGCAGCAAGGGGTTTCGTCACGAGGGGGTTGCCCAACCGGGCCTTCCCGGAAAGTAGGCTGACCACAAATGCCACTTTTAGCCCTTTTGTGGTGAAATGACGGCCATGTCGAATTTGTGTTGAGGTATTACGTTGACTATCGACATGGGCGATAGTCGGCCACATCGATAAAGTTTTTTTCGATAATCGATGGTCTCTCCGTTGACCATTAAAATTATGGGGGGGGCAAAAAACCTTCATTCTTACCCCCAAATGGGGGGCGGGGAGAAGGGGAATTAACGGGCCCACAACAGTAAAAATGGATCCCTTTCTAATTTTAGGCACAACACATGGGGCTAAAAAGCCACAAAAAAAAAAGTCACAAAACCCTTCCCACTTTTCCCTTTTTTTTAAAAACAGCAGGGCCCTTAAAACCTCCCAACCACCCACCCAATAAAAAAGAAAATCAAAAGGGGCAATATTATTTAAATCCATCATTTTACTTAAAAAGGGAAACCTTTTGAATTTTCCCTGTCCTGGAACGCAGCAGGGACCTAAAAACCTGCATGACCCATAGTTTTAAAAAGTGCAGGAAGTAATTAGTTTTTAAACCCAAAACCCATTTTAGTTGGAACTGGACATTGCCCAAAACCCTGTCCGGGGACCGCAGCAGCCCCCTTAAACTGTCGGGCCCAAGTTTAAAAAAATTTGCGGAAAAAAGGGTTTTTTAAACCACCATTTTATTTGGGAACTGGACATTGACTAAAAAAGGTCCTGGCCGCTTTTATGCCCTTTAAAACCGGGTTGACCCCCAGTTTAAAAAAAAGGGGCCTGAAAAAGGAGTCTTTCAACCCCCTTTTTAAGGTTGAATGGACATTGAAAAAACCCTGTCCGGGGACCGCGCTGCCCCTTAAAAACCTGGTTAAACCCCATTTTTAAAAAAGTGGGGAAAAAAAGGAGTCTTTCAACCAAATTTTTAGTTAAACAAAAATTTGGGACTATACCTGTCCTGGACCGCAGTAGCCCCAAAAAAACCCTTTTCTGACCGCCAGTTTAAAGGGAAATTTCGGAAAAAGGAGTCTTTCAACCCCCATTTTATTTTTAAAATGGACATTGCTATACCTGCCCCGGACCCAAATATGACCATTAAACCTGTCTGACCCCCAGTTTAAAAAAGTCCCGGAAAAAAAAGGGTCTTTAAACCCACCTTTTTTTGTTGAATGGACATTGACTATACATGCCCTGTGCCCCCAGCATGACCCAGAGCCGGAGCAAAGTGGGTGCGGTGAGACCCCAGCGGGGTGGCCCCGTCTTCTTTAAAAAAAAGGGTTAAAATGCCTGATGACGCAGCAAGGGAAAATGTTGTGCTGAAGAAGAGTGGGGAAATTGTGAGAATCCACCCTTCCTCAGTACACAGTAAAGCCCTGGGTAGCGCTTGGTCCGTATGAGGCGGCCCCAAATTGGTTTTCCACTTTGGAAATACTGGTGGTTTAACGCTTGTTCCCCCCCAGGTGCCCTTTTTTTTGGGCCCATTCTTTTTCTCATTTTATCAATTTTGCGGGGGGAAAATTGGTCTCTGTATTTTGTTCTTGCCCGTGTCCATACCCATGCCCCTTCTGAAAAACCCTCCCGGGGGTCAATTTTTCCCTGTACCCCCCTTTGTACAATTGGAGGAATTTTTTTAAACAGCTATTTTGTACATGAAATTTTTTTTTAGTATTTTAAATTTTAGAAAACAGTTTTTTAAAAAATAGGATGGAACCCAAACCATGTCTTTGTTTCTCTTTTTTATTATATTAAAAAGGGGGTTTGTCTCTTTTACAGGGATTGATAGCTATGTTAAAGATCTTGGGAAAAAAAAAATAAATTTTTCCTTTTGTGTTTAATTTAAAAGTGTTTCCTACCTATTCCTGTTTTGACAGACCATCACCCTTGAGCCACTTTTTTCAATTTGAAGAAAAAATGCTGTTAGAAACCCAACCTTTTTTTTAAAAGGGCCCGTTTTTGTTTAGCTGCATGTCACAGCAAAAAGCCCCAAAAAAATTTAAAACTTGACCCAAAGAGCAAATTTTGACAATTTTTGAAAAACAAAAGTCTATTTTGAAAAAAAATTTTTAGAATTTGGACCCGTAGTATTTTCTGCCTTTCAAAGCAGCATGACCCCAAAAAAAATTTTAAAAAAAGATTTTCAAACCCTGTTAAAAAATTTTTTTTTGTAGGGAGGAAAAAGCCCCTTAAAGCCACATTTCTGTTACAAAGGACCCTTTATTAAAAGCTTTATTTAAAAGCCCAACCCTGACCCCAAAAAAAATTTTAAATATGACTTTAGCACTGTTTTAAAAATTTTGAGGGAGGGAAATGCCCCTTAAAAGCCACATTTCTGTTCCAAAGGACCATAATTATTGCTGTATTTTCACCGCAACATGACCCAAAAAAAATTTTAAATTTTGGGCTTTTTCAGCCCCTGTTAAAAAATTGTGGCAACCCTGACCCCAAAACCATTGGGCAAAAGCCCAAAAATTTTAAAGATGAAGTGATTTAAAAGGAATATGGTTTTTTTCAGGAACCTTGGGGTTTTTTTTTTACAGTCTCTCACAAACCAAAAAACCGCAAAAGAACTGTTGGGGGAAATGAGAATAAAAATTGCAGTAAGAAAATGAAAATTTTTAAAAAAAAGTTTTTCAAGAGGACCCCTTTCTGTTTGGAGAGGAATGTGAAGTAGACCCGCCCAAAAAATGGTGACCTCAGAATTGGGGCCACAAACATCATCAAGACCATACCTGATTTTATCTTTTGAAAATCCCAAAAAAACCACATTATTGTGGAAAAACCGGGGTGCGTTTGTCTGTAAAAGACTCTGGCTTTTTGTGAAGGGCCCCTCAGATATGACGCTTGGGTGTGGGCAGGCAAAACCTTTTATGGGGGTGGCGAGGCCCCGCCGGGCCATTCGTCCATTTTGGATAAACCCAAAAAAGGGTTTTTGGGGGCCGGAAAAACATACAAAAAAAATCGGTGTTGAGACGCAATAGTCGGCACCTGATCTTTTAAATGGTCTCTGGGTGTTTTATGTGTGCCCGGGATTGCTTCGTTGGTGAGGTGGTTTAAAAAAAATTTTCCAGAGGTCACCCAATTTGGTTCTCCCCCTTTTCCTGTTTGTGCCGCTACGGGTACTTGGCACTCTATGCTGTCACGTCGTGGCGTTTTCCCCCCGTGACATTTGAAAAACTGAAGCGAGCAAAAGATGTCTCCGTTGAACAATCAGAAGGTCTCCCCTTTTTCCCGCATTTTATCTCTATTTGGGGGGGGTGGAAGGAAAAGTTTCTGGTTTTTTTTTGTTTTTTACCCGGGGGTCCCGGGGGGGTGGCCCCCCCAGTAACTGTTTTTTCATTTTGATGGGGTTTAAAGCGGGGGGCCATGTTTTTGGGAAAATGGAGCATCAAAACAATTTAAGTGAGAGTGGAGCCGATTCCCCAAACCCCGGGGGCGGGGGGGGACTAGCAAAACTGATCTTCCTCCCTCTTTCCCCCTTCCCCCTTAAAATTTGGCCAAACCCTTTTTAAGGAGGGGTTGGGGAATTAACCCCGGGGTTTTAGGAATTTTTTCCTCTCCTCCCCCGCCCCGCCTCCGGGGCCCCAAGTTAAAACAAGCCCCGACTTTGCCCCCCAAAAATGATGCAAACCCGGGGAGCTGATGCGCCCAAACCCCTTTTATGGGCCCTTTGGGGAACCCCCAACCCCCTGCCCAATGAAGACCAAAGAAATTGTGAAAATGTTGGGCTTGTGGATTTGAAGGAGGGGGAAAGGGCCCGGTCCCCATTTTGTGTCCCCTTCCTTTTCCCCTCGCTGGGGGACCCGTTTTTTTCAGGGCTGTACCCAAAGATCGTTCCAGAACAAAAATCACACAATGCTCATGTGACAAGGGCATTTTTCCCCCAAATGACCATTTTTTTTGGGTCTTCAAAAAAATGGGGGGAAGGATGGGGCAGGGGGGGCTCTTTCCCTCTGCCTCCACTTTGGGGGCCCCAAACCACCGAGGTCCGCACCGCTGCTTGTCGGGGCCCTGGTCACTTCGTATGCTTTTAAAGGCCCCTTTTCGTGCTGCCAAAAAATCGCTGGAGCCTTTTGGAGGGTGGGGAAATTTCCCGCGTGTTGCCACGTCAAAATTTAGGGGGTTGACGGGGGGGGGCCCAAGCTGACGCTGCAACGGCCAGGCGGGCGAAGCAGGGGTTCGAAAACGGGGAAAAATGCGAATCAGACCCCCCGAAACCCTTCCCTTTAGGGGAAAGGGAAGGGCCCGACCCGGGGAGCTCTTTAAAATTTTGGACGAAAAAGGTTAATGACATGTGCCCGGCAAGGGGTGTGCTCCAGTCTTTCCCATTTTTTAGGGGCCCGGGCCCGCAGATTTTGCCCGGGTTTTGCATACCCCCTTGCCTGGCACAAAGGGTTTTTGGGCACCCAAACCAAAAGGGGCCCCGGTCTCGTTGCGCAGAGCCCGCCCAGCTTTCCCGAAACCCGTGTGGGACGGTTTTCCAAGGGAAATTTAAATTTTAAAACGGTTGGTTTCTCCCGGGAACGTGAAAGCCACCAGAGGACCTTGGGGGAAAGAGGGCCCCGCACCATCCCTGCGGTTTTGAAGAGCGTGGCGCCAAGCCTGGAAGCCCCCGTACCCCCCGGACATCCAAACCCCGTCACCCGTGAGCCCGTCACAAAAACAGGGGGGTTTTTTTAGGGGGGGCCTTTGGCCCGTGCTTCCCCCCTTCCCCAACCCAAGTTTTTCCAAAGTTGGGTCCCCCCCCTTGTGGTCCCCCGAAAGGAAAACCTTTCCCCGGCCCCCCCCAAAACAACCCCCAAAAGGGGCTTGGAAAATTTTTGATGACACGTGGCTGGCCGGGCAAGGGGCGGTTTTTGGCAAAAAGAAATGCCTGTCGGCTTGGTTTTTGGGGGGAGGGAAAGGGCCCTGATGTTGGGCGGAAACCCAAACTGTGTTCCCCCAGACGGAAAGGCAACATTTCCAAGCCAAAAACCTTTGGGAATGCCGACATTCAGGCTTTTGGTTTGGGATGGTTTTTTGGGGTTTTTTAAAAATGTTTTTTGCTCCCAAAAACCGGAAAACAGGGAAAGGGTGGCTGCTTTGGGGGCCCCTTTTACGGGGTTGAGGGTCGTAAATTGGCGGGAAAGGGGAAGGGGGGGGTTAGGTCTTGGTGGGGGCTGGGGGGACTTGGGTTGAGGTGGGGGGCTGAAGCGGAGGGTGATCCCTGATCATAAAAATTTGAGAGACGGGGGAAAAACCCGAGGAACGCTTTGGGGGTGGCAGGGGAGGGGGGGGGGAGACAGAGGGTTTTGACAGGGGGTTGGAAAAGGGCCCGGGTGGTTTTTGCCTTTTTTGGGCCCAAGTTTTTCCCCCCATTTAACTCATGCATTTCGCCCGCATGTGATAGGGCATTTTTTGGTGGGTTTGGGTTTAACCCTTAAGGTTTTTGCCTTATTAAGGGGGTTTTTTGGGAAAGGCGGCATATGGGCATCGCTGAGTGGGAATCAGAGGCTTTGCGGAAAAAAAGGCCCAGGATTGAGGGGGTCCCGGACCCTTTTTTCGGGGGGATTAGGAGGAGGGGGGGTTTCGGTCTGGGGCCCTGGCTGGGGGAATAATTTAGCGGGGAAACTGCGGACCCCCTCTCCCCCCTTTTTTGGGAGGGGCCCCTATTGCACTACCCCTTTGTCTTCCTCCTCATGCATGATGAAAAAACTCGCCCAAACAAAATTTTTTCGGAAAAAAAAAGCGGTGGAAACCGCAATGTGTCATATCATCTCTTTTATCAACACAGGTGGGCTTGGTGTCTTGACTTTTTTCATAAAAAGCGGGGGGGGAAAGAAAAAGGGCCCGCAAGGCGTTGCCGACCCCCCCGGGGAAATTTTTGCCGATTGGGCCGGCTTCCTTCTCCTCCCCCTGATGGGATCAGTAAAATGGGCGTCGAGAGGGTAAAAAATCCTTTGACTTTTTTTAAAAGCTTTTTGACCCCAAACCCCATTTTTTTCATCTATGGGTCTTCGAAAATTTGGGTTATCCACAGTGGTGGGTACACCCAGTTGACATTTGGGTGCTTATGTTGGACGGATGTGATGAGTGTTTACGACATTTTTGGGCCCTGAATGGGGGGCGAGGGGGAAGGGGGGAAATGTGGTGCAGGGTGCATTTAAACCCCTGAAGGACCCGATTGGGGGACCTTTTTCGTTATGAGATTCACAGGGCCCCCGACCCCGTGATGGGCAGGTGAAGGGCCGCAAAATGACGATCCGTGGGAAAGGTTTTTGTGCCAGCATGAAATGGAGCCCCCCCCCCCCCCCCCAATTCCCCCCTTTTAAATCCCCCCCCCCCCCCCCCCCCTTTCCTCCATGTTTTAAACCCCCTTTTTGCTCGCTTACCACCCCGCATTTCATCCCCTGTTTTGGGAAAAATAAAAAATTTTGGGGAAGGGGATGAATAGTTTGGAAAGTTTTATTAAAGACGGCAAATCACGCTTAAATTTTCAAATCCCCCTTTAAACAAAAAAAAATTGATGGATTCAAAATTTTTAAATGCAAAAAGGGGTCTCTATCAACAAATCTGGACTTTGGCCCAAAATGCCAAAAAACACGTTTTTGTTATGGTTTTTTATTAAAACACCCGGGTTTTTTTTCAACCCTTTTTAATTCACCTGTTTTGGTTGGGGGGAAAAATTTTAAAAATTGTGTTTTCAGATTTTTTGTGCAAGCTGGTCAAAAGGAAAAAAGCTTTTTGTGCGCCAAAATCAAAAAACAAGTATTTTGTTTGTTTTCGTTTAATACCGGGATTTTTTTTCACCTTTCAATTTTAACCCGTGGTGATTAAAAATTGCTGGTTTTAAGTTTTTCGTGAAAACTGGTTTAATGAACAAAAAAAATTGTGCGCCCCAAAATCCAAAAAAACTTTTAATTTTGAAATGTTTCGGATTAAAAAAATGTATTTTTTGCACCTTTCAATTCATGTGGTGACTTATAAAAATTTTTTTTTTCGATTTCGGGCAAAGCTGCGTAAAAGAACAAAGCTTTTAGTGCACCAAAATAAAAAAAAAGTATTGGGAAAAATTTTTTTTTAATAACACGGGATTTTTTTTAAACCCTTTTAATTCAAATTTTGGGGACAATAAAATTTCTGTTTTAAGATTTACGTGCCCCGCTGCGTCAATGAACAAAGTTTTAGGGCGCCAAGTCCCAAAAAAACGTATCTGAAAATGTTTTCGGATAAAAAAATGTATTTTTTTCACCTTTCAATTCAAATGTGGGGGACTATTTAAAAAAACTGTTTTTAGATTTACGGTTTCAAGGCCCGCGGGCACTGAAAAAAAGCCTTTTAGTGTGCCCAAAAATAAAAAAAACAGATCTGAAATGTTTTTCCCATAATTTTTCCCGGGAATTTTTTTTCCCTTTCACTTCACCTTTGGTTTTACTTTAAAAAAAGCTGTTTTCAAATTTACGTGCAAGCTGCGTTTAATGAAAAAAAATGTCCCCGCCAAAGTCAAAAAAAAACGGGATCTGAAAAAGTATTCGGATAATAAAATGTATTTTTTTCACCTTTTAATTCACCTTTTGGTGACTATAAAAAATTTCGTTTTAAGAATTTTTGTCAAGCTGGTTTAATGAAAAAAAGCTGTGTGTGCCAAGTCAAAAAAAACGTATTGTTTTGTTTTCGTATAAAAACTCGGTATTTTTTTACTTTCAAATTTACCTGTGGTTTAATAAAAAAATTTCTTTTTTAAGATTTTGGTGCAAAAATGCATCCCAAAGAACCCAAAGTATAGTGCGCCAAAATCAAAAAAACGTATTTTGAAATGTTTCGGTTTAAAAAATTTTATTTTTTTTCCCTTTTTATTTACCCGTGGTTTACTATAAATTGCTGGGGTTTTTTTATTTACTGGCAAACCCGGTCAATGAACAAAGCTTGTTGAGGGGCCCCCGTTTAAAAAAACTTTTCTGAAAGGGGATTGGATAATAAAAAAGTATTTTTTGCCTTTCAATTCACCTGTGGTGGGTATAAAATTTCTGTTTTAAGGTTTACGTGCAAGCTGCGTAATGAACAAAGCTGTTTGTGGGGCCCAAAAATAAAAAAAAAATTTTTTTATTTTGTTTTCCTTATTAAAACATGGATTTTTTTGCACTTTTCAATTCACCTGTGGTGACTATAAAAATTTCTGTTTTAAAATTTGTGCAAAACTGGTAAAGAACAAAGCTGTGTCGCCCAAAGGGCAAAAAACCCCTTAATTTGTTATGTTTTGTTAATTTCACCCGTATTTTTTTTTACCTTTCAATTTTACCCGTTTGGGACTTTTAAAAATTTCTGTTTTTTGATTTAAGTAAAAGGTTTGGGTTTTAAAGAACAAAAGGTTTGGGAATGGGTTTAAAATTTAAAATGAAAACCTTTTCTGAAAAGGGATACGATAAAATTAAAAATAAAACTTTTTGCAATAACAAAAAGGGCCCGCAAATTACTTAAAATGTTGTGTATCCCAATTTTAAGTTCAGGCGCCCATTATCAGGGGAAAAATTTCAATAGCAAAATGTTAATATAAAGATATTTTCAGTGCAATGTCTACACAAAATCCCTTTTTGGGGAATTTATCCAGTGTTCTTTATAGAGCTTTTTCTTTTGTTCGCCCCTGCGGGCCCCCCCCCCCCACTCCCCCCCTGAAATTACAGGGGGGGAGTGCTCCCCTTTTAAAATTTTTCTAAACCCAATACCCTAAAATCTTCCCCCAAACTTAAAAAAACTAAAATTTTAAAGGGTCACAGCTAAAAGTAGAGGGTTTTTCTGTGCCGAAATAGAAAAATTTCGTGGCTGTTTGGCCACAGGGAGGCCCAGGGCCCATTCCCAAGAGACGGGTTTAGGGACATGAGGCTGAAAAAGGAAACGTGTTTTTATGTAAAACCCAGGGGGCATGTGATTTTTTCCAGCCAAAACGAAAACCCTTTCACATCCCCGTCATGAGTGCACACACATCTCCCTGTCTATTCTGTAATCTGATTTGCTGGCCGCCAAAATACAGGAAGCGGTGAAAAAATGGGCGCGATCTTAATTGTGATGCAAAAGATTTTTGCCTTAAAATTTTTCCATGATCTTAAAAATTTTTGGATCACCTAAAAAAATTGCCGATTTCAACTTTGTCGATAAATTTTTCGCCCCAAAAACTTTCTCGAATGCATAGAGCATTGGGAAGTGTTTTAAAACCCCTGCAAAATTCAGGTCCCGTCGAACTTTGATGGTAATGGAAGCCGAATTGGGGCCCCTTTTAGCCCAACCCGAACCGGAGGCACCCCGGTGGAAAGGGGGTGGTGTTTCTGAGATGTGAGGAGCTGTTGACCATATCAGAGAGACTGATCCATCTGCTGTGCTGTTTGCGCAATCTGCTGCGATTGCTGGGAGACAATTGACGTCGTGAGGTCCGCCGAGTCGGGTGCGCAGAGGCCACTTGGCGGGACGTGATTGGCAGATTTAACTGTTTATGGACAGCAGTAGTGGATCCGCTGGCCAACACAAGCGATGGTAATAAAGCCACGCCAGGGTTGCAGAGTTTAAGTAGAACCCGGTTTTCACCAGAGCCCGCTGCAATGAGGGTATGGGGGATTGCTGCGGCGGGGACATATACCAGGTTGCTTCCACTGAAGTGTCTTGCTTGTGGTGGCAGCAAGGGTGAGCGTTGAGTTCCGAATTCCGTTTAAGGCAAAGTCGTAGTCGGGGTCATAGCGGCAGGTCAGGGCAAGGCTGCAAAGGTTCGTGGTTAGAGACGTAGCAAGAAGGTCAGAATAAGTGTAGGAAACAAAGGACGCACTTCTGAAAGCTTTCTCTTAGGGGGCACATAGATGGCAAGGATGTGCGGTGCGGTAATCCAATTTTATAGGACCAGCGGCAAGCAATTAACTCAATTTACTGGCGCGCTGGCCCTTTAAATTTCAAAGAACTACCACGATCGCGCACACGCAATGCAGGGATCAGAGGGGACAGGAGCGCAGTTAGTAGTCCAGGCTTCAGGAAGCGAGTGCTGCCGCGTGACAAACCTGAGAACATAGCGCGCACTAGTCCCGGAGCAGGGGGACACAGGACAGACACGGGTGCGCCCGCAGCTCGACCCACGGCTGCGAGACCACCCGTGACAAGCGGCTAAATACGCCTTTAATAAGGGACCATAAACTGCTCATCTTTGGAGACTTCTCAGTGGAAGTTGCAAGGAAAAGAAGAGCTTTTCCCTCCATCTGCTCCACAATGTACCACCGGCATATCAAGTTTGCCTTCCCCTACCCTGCCTCTCTAAGTGTATCCACCTGGATGGGTCTTGTAAGTTTTTACCTTTTCATCTTAAGCATTGAAAGCTTTGAATCTCTTTCTCCAGCAACAGGAAAATTCCATGCGTTTCTTCCAAAATGCAGAAGTCCTTCAGTGGACTGGGCAGAAATCCCATTTCATTCATCCCCACTTCTTGCCCAAGATTTGCCTAAAGGAACTTGATATTCATAGAAACTTAATTTCCTTTTCTATAATTTGAGACTGTAATATTTTTTATCTTCTTCTCAGGTTTGAAATGATACCATATGTAAGGCCTCTGGGCCTTTTACTACAAGTATTGATAAGCTTTTTGTAAGGCCCATTTGTATTTTGTCTGTTCCTCTATTCAGTTGACTTTAGATTCTGGTGACAGAGACTCCTACATTTTACGTTTTCTTTTTTCTCCTTTTACCATAAATTAATACCTCTCTGTATGCTGCAAAAAGAGAGGGCATTTGCACTGATTTATTGGCTGCTCTTTTCCCCTTTGTTTGTCTGTCCAATGGGGCTTGGGTCTGGTTGTATTTTTGTTTTTTGTTCTTAATTTTCTGTTATGATGCCTGTCTCATAGCTATGCCCAGTCTTGGTGTCGCATGCCTTGTCGAGGAATCCTTGCATCCAGGGTAAGTCGACTCATTGTCTTCCATCTCTGCCATCACTAACCTTCCCCACTGCATTATGAGTTCGACTTCATGGAACGTGAAGGGCCTTAAATCTCCCACTAAGAGATCAATGGTTCTTCGTCACTTAAAAAAGCTGAAAACTGATATACTGCTACTTCAGGAAACACACCTTGTGGCAGGTGACCTATATCGATTTAAGAGAAAAAACAAAAATGAGACAGCGCTCCCTAGCGCAATATTGCTCGACTTTTAGGATAAGAAACCTAGTACTTATTTAAGCACTACCTTCTAGTGTTGGTGCAAAGAAAAGCCCACAACACTTTTTTAAAGTCATCCATATATTTGGAACCGAAGAATCACTGTAGTGCCGAGCCGTTCTGTCCGTTTTCTCGTACTGGACGCCGGTGCACAGGGTCAGGGTATTAGCGATCCGCAGAAAAGGTTGAAGATTTTCTATCCAGTTTGCCCACAGAAAAAATCTCTTAAATGGACTGTAATGACAGCGGGGATTGAACGTTCTTTTTAGTTGAAGCATTAATTAAAAATAGCGCAATTGGCAAATACGTGTTTCGTGTGTAGACCACCATATTCCTCAGATTCACATACACAGAAAGTGGTAAAACCATGAGGTCGGTTTTAAATACGAAATAAAAACAGCCAGGTCCTGCTCATGTCAGAACAAGGTTCAAAGTTAGGGAAAACATCAGGTACATAAGTTTAAAAAGATTAGATAAAAATTGAAGAAATGTGATTAGTGTATAGATCACATTTATAATATTGTACATCCACATAGATATTAGCATAGCATTTTAAAAGTTATTACAAGAAAGAATTATTATAAAAGGAAAAAAAAAAAGGGGAAAAAAAAGAACAAAACTTTATTTAAAAACGATCAAGAGTACTTTATTTAAAAGGAAAAAAAAGAAAAAAAAAAAAAGGTGGGAAAGAGAAGAAAAACAAAAAAAAAAGTTGGAGAGTCTGGATGAAAAGCATTATAGGACTGCTGATTTGTTTAGGTTCTATCACTGAAGGGTTAGATAAAGGTGCTATTTGAACTTTGGTATTTAGTATTTATATTATGAATGGAGAAGAGAAAAGAAGTGTGTCAATCACGACTCTATAACTTTTAAAGGTATATTTGCTCATTGTTGGTCTCCTGTAATAGTGAAGTAGCATTGCCCTTCGATAGTTTAGAGGGGGATATGAGGTCTAGAGGGTAGGCCAAATAAGAAAGGTTAAAAGTGGTTTCTGTAGTGTCTCTAGATGTTTTGGTTCCCCAACACACATATGTGATGTGGAAAGAAATATGATGATTTAGTGGAGTAGAATGTGTCGTTGACATGAATAATGCGAAAAGTAAGAAAGGAGAGAAAAAAATGAGAAAACAAATTAGAAAATAAAAAAATTAATATACATACAGTATATTACACATTATACTCACACAGTATTTATATATATATATATAGGGATTTTATATATTATATATATATATACTATGCTATAGTATATATATATATATATATATATATTATAATATATAGTCATATATGTGTCGCCAAAAAAAATATATGCCGGGAAAAAAATTGATATGCGTGCAAAAGAAAAATTAAAAATTAGAGCTTATGTGTTGCTATGAGAGGAAGAAAATATGTATTACAGTGGGACATTCATATTGGTTTGTTAAATGGAAGATTATTTTACCAATTTCAGAATGAGATGAAATTCCGGAGAGGCGTTGGCTTTAATTTCTAGTGATGTTTGTTAGAATGTTTTATTGTATAAGTTCTGTAACTCATTGAGTCCCATAGGAGGAGTAGGGTTGTACAGCTGGTAAATCAGAAAGCCTCTCTCTTTTGGAGGCTTCAAACTCCATTTTTGATATGTTTCTGGAATATGAATCAATGAGAATTAGTTTGAGTGTTCTTATGATCACCCATGTGTGTTTCAGTTATGTGCCTTGATAATCCATGAAAACATATTCTCCTTTTCTTATGTTCATGCGATGTCCATTCATACGATTATGCATTGTTGGTGGTTTTCCCAATATATTGTTCCCGCAAGTACATGTTAGAAGGTATCTTACATAACTTACTATTACAGTTGAGGGGGATGTTCTAATCGAAAGGAGAATGGCCGAGATGTGTGGGTGTGATGTGAAATTTGTCCCACCCTTTCCAAGTTCAGTTTGGGCTGTCATGATCTGTTCGCATGGCATGTCTAAGACATCCAACTTCAGACGTCTTTAATAATTTGGTGTATTTTGTTGTCGCTGATGCTGTTTGTCTGATGTTACTTGGGGCCACACTCTGTTTTACTTTGAATGATGGAGGCGAATCGTAGTGAGTGGTGGCAGCCGTCAAGGGTGGCGGTGGTATAGTAATGATGGAAGTATGAGTTGATTACAGAACGAGTCCTCAGATTACGTTCTGAATCTTGATACTTACAGTGAAGTCACTGGAGAGTGATTTTGTGGGAGTCGACAAACAAGAATCTATATACATTATTATAAGAATCATGTAGAAAGTGGGGCATTACCAAGGGATGAGAAACAAATCATCTTCATTCAGACCCGCAAGAAAAGGCTGCTTTTATCACATCCCCGCAAGCTACATAAAATGCAGCACAGCCTCCAGGACGTCCCATTATCTTGGGATACGATAGCGCTCGACTGTGTAGGTTCTAGCCCAATGACCTGGGACGTTTTACCTACAGACATGTAAGCGTCGCAAGGAAACTCAGAAGTTTTTTGAGAGATTCAGATACTCTCATTGAAAAACCGTTGTATTCCACACCTTTAGAACGCAAGAATTTTATCTTCATGCAGCCTGGTATGTCACAGACCTATATTCAAATACTGGACCATACCTACGTGCTTAACATGTTGTGAATAATATCTTGTTGTAAAGATCAGTGCTCTAAACTTCTGCGTCAGAGGGAATTTTTTCTAAAAAGGGTTATTCGTTAGATTTTGGAGTTAAAGATTAGCTTCCCTACTATACTCGTACCGTACAGACAGAATATGGGGTGACAGCAAATGGGACAAGAGTGGCGGCCATCATTCGCTAACTTGTTCATGGGGGATTTTGTGGGATACAAACATCTTGTTCAGGCATCAGTGAATCTGGAGAGCACGACAGAGAAGGAAGGCCCTACAGTTTATTAAGGAGATCAATCATAAGCTCATGGGGAATCTCCCTCACCCTAAAGATCAGCATAGAACGAAATTGACTGTTTCTAGATTTGGTCATAAATAAAAAAAGAGATCAGTACGCTATGTTTACTAGATACTTTTTAAGACAGTAGAGTGTAAATAGTTTTCGTGACTTTGCCGGAGCTGTCACATCTTACGGATGGAAGAAGCTATATGTACCTTACGGACAACTAAGACGCAATTCGAAAGAATTAAATAATGATGCTAATTTTATGACACGCATCTTTCATGGCCGCTGCCACGATAGCTGAAAGGACTTCGAGAAAAACAGTTACCAGAAAAGCTAATTAGGGAGATCTATTATAAGAGCGGGAACCCGTTGTCAATGTAGATTGTATAAAAAGTTCAAAAAAAATTCCTCAGGACGGTGCAGGCCTCACAGACTTATTAACCACTGAATAAATTGACAGACAGAGAGAAGATAAAATTTCTTATAATAGGACAAACTTCATTGTACCCTGTATTAGTACTTATCCCATCAAAGATTAAACGAAATTTTAAAGAATCGTTAGCTACGTATTATAGACGGTGGGATCCATATTTAAAAGACCATCTCCACACCTCAGAAAGTCACTCACTCATGTTTCAAGAGAAGGGCAAACCACAAGATAAACTGATTGTGGTCCCGCGAGAAGTAACATCAGACAGCATCAGCGAAAAAATACCAAATTATCAAAGACGTCTAAAGTTGGTTGTATAGATGCCTTGGGAACAGATTGCATGACTATGCCCAATGATTGGAATGGGTGGGAACAAAATTTTTCTTACACTCACACCAAATGGCCAGGTCCTTCGTTATAAACATCCCTTCAACTGTAATAGTAGTTATGTTAATATACCTTCCATAACATGTACTTGCCGGGGGTAACAATATATTGGGCGAACCACAACAAGTGAATAAATATAGTATGAATGGACATCGCAATGTAACATATGAAAAAGATATATGTTCATGGATTATCAGGCAATACTGAACATACGATGGGCGATCCATAAGACACTCAATCACTTCATTCTCATGATATATTCCAGAACATATCAAAAACATGTTTTGAAGCCCTCCAAAAAGAGAGGAGGACTTTCTGGATATACCAGCTGTAGACCCTATTCTCCTGATGGTGTCAAGATTGGTTAACTAGAATCTTATTACAATAAACATTCTAACAAACATCTCTTAGGGGATATTATAAGCTCGCGCTCTCCGGGAATTTCATCTTCATTCTGAAATTGGTAAAATATTCTTGCATTTACAAACCAAATATGAATTTTCCTCTCCCATGTAATAAATAATATATTTTTCTTCCTTCATCCCATTCACATAAGCTCTATTTTTTATTTTTTTGGGCATACACTTTTTTGGCTAATATTTTTATGCATATATATATATATATATATATATATCTATATATATATTTTTTTTTTTTTGTATAATACTTTAGATATTTATATATAATATATATTATATAGTATATATATTATGAGTATAGTAATTAGTATATATTATATTTATTGTGAGCGTGATGGTGTGATGGATGTATATATAATATGTGGTGGTGTAGTATAGTATATAGTATATATATATGTATTATTATAGTTTTATTTGTATTTGTTGTCTCTTTTTTTCCTCTTTCTGTCTTTGTATTTATTACATGTCAAAGCCGATTCTATTGTAAAACTATAGTTGTTCTTTTTCACGATAATATGTGTAGTGTACAAAACATCTGAGAGTACAGACAAACACTTTGTAGACCTTTTTATTGTACCTCTAGACCTATATCCTCTTAAACACTGAGGGCAATGCTAATCACTATTACAGGAGACCATCAAATGAGAAATATATTTAAAGTTATAGAATCGTGATTGACACTTCTGTTTGTTTCTTCTCAGTTCATAATATAATATAGACTAAATACAAAGTTCAAAATCGACAACCTTTATTGCCGCTTAGTGACTAGACCCTAAACAAATTCCAGCGGTCTATAAGTGGCTTCATCCAGTCTCTCCAACTTTTTTTTTCTTCTCATTCTCGTCCTTTTTTTCCCCCTTTTTTTTCTTTTACAAATAAGTACTCATGTTCGTTTTTAAAAAAAGTTTTGTTCTTTTTTGTTCCCCTATTTTCCTTTTTATAATAATTCTTCTGTGTGAATGTACTTTTAAAATGGATATGGTATTTCGATGGTGGATGTACGAGATTTGATAATTGTGATCTATACATGTAATCTATTTATACAATTTTTATCTAATTTTTAAACTTTTACCTGATGTTCCCTTAACCTTTGACCTTGTTTGACATGTGCAGACCTGGCAGTTTTTTTGTGATTTAACCCCATGGTATTAGCACTTAGTGTATGGAAAAGCTGAGGAAAGTGTGGTCTACACACGAAATGCGTATTCCAATTGCTATTTGTAATAAATCTTCAACTAAAAAGACGTTCAGCGCTGTCATTACAGTCCATTTAAAGGAGTTTTTTTCTGGGCAAACTGGAGAAAATCTTCACACCTTTTGGATCTATATCAACTTAAGCAATTGTGGGTTTGTGAAAGCCAGGGCTCCCCTTCACCAGATGATAAAAATGGGGTGATTATTCTAATACATAAAAAGTTCCCAGACAAAGTTATAGCTTTATCACATGATGATGAAGGTCAGTGGCTCCACCTAATTCTGGATATATTTGGTGAACGGTGGTCTATTTATAATATACACCCTAAGCGCAAAGATCAGAAATCCTTTTTTAGGACTATAGCCGAAGTGCTGGCATGAGATACCTCTACTCTTCGAATTATGGGAGGAAACTTTAATTTAGTGATAAACCCATTAGAGCACAGAGGAGGCTAAAACGCAAATTCGTATAATCTCTATTCAATTTTGGGAAACTTCCTCTCAGATGCAAACTGATAAGTATTTGTAGATTCCTGCATCCTGAGGGGAGGGAATTTATGCTCTTCTCTCACCCACATGATTTATGGTCTGAAATAGATAATTTTTGTATTTCCCCTCATCTTACCCACAAGGTAGAAACCAATAATATAAAAGATCTACTGATATCCAATCATTCAACACTAACTCTCCAAATTTTAGATTCTGTCCCCAGAGGCTCTGACTACTTATGGTGCTTCCCCTCCTTTTTATTTAAAGATGAGGACTTTAACGCTTTGCTGAGGGGCTGGTGGCTTAGCTTTCTGAATGACATCTCAGCTGAAGATAATTCCACTGCCCTTCTCTTGGACACAGCTAGGACTGTTCTCAGGGGCCACATCATGGCCAATACAAAGAAACGCAAATCGATGATTTCTGACCAAATTGGGAAACTAGGGGCTCAACTACGTGCAGCATATATTGTCTTTTAATCCACTCCATCAGATCTCACCAGATCTCAATGGACTGCCACTAAGAAAGAATATGAGCGCTGGCTAGAAATTGGGGAGGTCTCCAAACGCTCTGCATTCTCAGCAAAACTGTTCTGATAAGGGGATAAAGCGGGTCAATACCTGGCCAATTGTGCCAGAGAACTTTAACCCTCTAATGCCATTGGTGCTCTTAAGGACTCCACAGGGACTATCTGACACTCCTGTCTAGTCATTAACAATGTATTTTGTGATTTTTAACCAGAGTGTTCAATGCGTTTATGACAGGTTCACCTATCCCACCACATATGAATTCGGCCTATATAAAAGTCCTCTGAAAACAGGGAAAGGACCCTTTTCTCACCTATTCATATTGTTCTATTTCTTTAATTAACGTCTATCTAAAGCTAATCTCTTAGATCCTCGCTGATCTGTTAGCGATTCTACTCCCCAAATTGATAGCCTCTCAGCAGATGGGTTTTGTGAAGGGAAGAGCTGCAGTCTCTAATATGTGTTAGGTCCTATTAGGTCCTTGCACTCCTTTATGAGATTAAAATGTGTCCTAACCTACATTCATTCCCTGCCATTATTTCAACTGATGTGGAAAATGAAAAACATTTGATAAGATGAGTTGGTGGTGGCTAGATTTGTTTTTAAATAGTTTGGACCTTGGTGGCTCATTCAGGACCTATATCTCGGCCCTTTACTTGAATCCATCTGCCCGAATATACACTACAGGTTGCCTCTCCATTGGAGTGAGTCACCAACCAAGGATGTCCACCCTTCTATTCAATTTAGCTATCGAACCCCTCTCCAGTCTTCTGGAGGCTTCTCCCCATCTCTCAGGCATTAACATAGGCTCCACCAACTTCAAAATTTCACTATTTGCGTATGATCTTCTCCTCTATTTATCACACCCACTTAAATAAGTCCCTTTAGAATGTCTCTAAATCAGAGTTATTAGATCTTTCTCTTCCAAATTCATTGGTATCTACCCAACTTAAATCTTTACCACTTATGGTTACTAGAACTTCTATTAAATATTTAGGTTTTATATAAAAGGAACTCCGAGTCATCTACCAAATTTTAAACCCCTTTTTTTTAAAAAAAAAAAATCCTTGGTGAACTGGAGAGATGGATGCATCTCTCTTTCTCCTTGTTGGCTAAATGTAATTTATTAAAGATGATGACCTTCCTAAAAATTCTGTGCCTATTGCAAACTCCCCCATGCTTCAAAACAAAAGGGATTTTGTTGTTCCTCTTTTCTTTTTTCATCTTTTCTCTGGAAAAAAGAGACCTCAAATTGCTATAGCGAAACTAATGCTCCCGAAAGAAAAAGGTGGCCTTAACCTCCTGGACATAAAGGGTGGCAAAATTTGGGAGTTTGTAGGGGCATAGTGCTGACGGATTAAGGGGACATCTTAGTACTCTAACCTCTGATTGGAAGTTTCACTAGCAGCCCCTTGGAGTCTTTCTAATCTCCTTCTTGCAAGTTTCATCCTTCTGCAAAACTAAAATTAATAGGTCTTACCAATTGCTCATTTGTAACAACTCGATGTGTCCCAGACCTCCACCTCCTGCCGTTCACTATCTACCCTTTACATGGGTCTTAGAACTAGATTAAGCAAGAAACCTCCACCAGGGTATTTACCTAGTGGGAAAAAAATGTTTCTGAATTCTGATATTTCTCAGAAAATCTTAAATGGGTTGGGTTGCTACTTAAACATATAAGGGGAAAAAATTTACGGATGCACCCGTATTCTGGGGTCCTTTCAGCCGACAAAGGGGCGTCCTGTTCTCAAAATGTAGAGCAGACAAACTCCAAAATTAGGCGCATTATGCGGGGGCCCCAAAAGACTTTGTAATCCCTCCCAAAAGTGGGGGGTTTTTCGCAGGATGTCACACCACAACCCTATGATTCAAAACTTTTTTACTTTTAGGGTTTTGGGAAAAATAGCTCATTACTGCTGGGAAAAGGCAACCAAATTAAAATGGGGTTTACCTAGCCGAGTTTCATTTTGAGCTAGAAAGGCCCAAATCTATGACTCACGTAGAAAAAGGTTCATAAATTTCGGCTGTTCACACTGTTTTTAAAACTTTTTTGAATGGCCTCATGAGCCTAATCACACATTCGCCCTAGTAATGAAAAATGAGAGAACATGTACAACTTCGCCAAGCCCACTCAGCCATTTTTGGCTTCAATATACCATCTCACCAAGCTTCTCCCAACTACCTGGTGACCTGCCCTAAATGTGGTTCCCCCTATACTGATTTTTCACACAGTATATGGTCAGGCTATAATACTAAACTATTTTGGGAAAAGTTGATTGATCTGATTAACTCTAAACTATCTACAAATGTAAAACCCTTTAACCCCAAACCATTTTTTTCCACAATTTGCCTCAGTTTAAATCTAATTAGTCAGTAGTACATATATTTCTATTAGCAGCGAAGAGATGTTTTCTATCTAAATGGCTTGACGTTTCCTTGCCGTCGCTGCATGAAGTCATTCTCTCAGTCATTTTCTAGATATGGATAAAATTGAAATTATTAGGAAAAAAAAACATAGCTACATTTTTCAAGAAGTGGGAGAACTTTATTTGTCAATTTTATTCCAAATCAGAAATAGACCAAATCATGAGACCTTTCCTATTTACTTCTTGGTATCTCTCCACCCTTATGATATATGACTCTGGGGAATCCAGAGTTTATTAGTGCAAATTTGGAGGGTTGTTTAGGCTAGGACCAGGTCCACGAAAGCGGGGTCGCCCTTATCGGGGCGGAATCCCGCGGGCGAACACAGACAAGCTCTTTAAAGAATACTGGATATAGTTCACCAAGACTGAGTGTAGACATTGCACTGCAATAGCTTTATTATTAACAGTTTTCTATTGAAATATTTCCTGGATATTGGGCAGCCTGAACTTATATTAGGAAACACATCTTTTCTAGTAACTGCAGGTCTCTTTGTTAGGTGCAAAACTACACTTTAATTATCAGTTATACTTTTTCAGATAGGTGTTCTTTTCAATTTTGCCCATTCAGCTTTGTTGATATAGCCACCTTGCTTTAAAAATTAGAACCCAGCAATTTTGTAGTCAGCACGGGTTGGTAGGTGCCAAAAATACCTTTCATTATCCGAATACATTTCAGATACGTGTTTTTTCACTTTGGCGCAGTACAGCTTTGTTGATAGAGCTACTTTGCAGTAAAATGTGAATACAGCAATGTTGTAGTCACCACAGGTGAATTGAAAGGTGCCAAAAATACCTTTTATTATCCGAATACATTTCAGATACCTGTTTTTTCACTTTGGCGCACTACAGCTTTGTTCATTGAGGCCCCTTGCATTTAAAATGTGAATACATCAATTTTGTAGTCACCACAGGTGAATTGAAAGGTCCAATAATACCTTTTATTATGAATACATTTCAGATTACGTGTTTTTTTCAATTTTGGTCAGTCAAGCTTTGTTGATGGATCTAATTTGCAGTTAAATTTGAACCCAGCAACTTGTAGTCACCACAGGTTGATAGGTCCCAAAAAATACCTTTTATTACCCAGTATACATTTCAGATACGTGTTTTTTCACTTTGGCGCAGGCCAGCTGTGTTGATAGAGCCACCTTGCATTTAAATTAGAATCCAGCGACTGTGTAGTCACCACAGGTGTACTGATAGGTGACAAAATACATTTTAATATCCGTATACATTTCAGACAGGTTTTTTTTTTTTCACTTTTGGTCAGTCAAGCTTTGTATAGATCTACTTTGCATTTAAAATTTTGAATACAGAAATTTAATAGTCATACAGGAGAATTGATACCTGCCAAAAAATACCTTATATTATCCAGTATACATTTCAGACAGGTGTTTTTTTCACTTTTGGTCAGTCAAGCTTTTTTCATAGAGCTACTTTGTAGTTAAATTTGAATACAGCAATTTAGTAGTCACCACAGGTGAATTGATAGGTGCCAAAAAATACCTTTTATTATCCCATATACATTTCAGACAGGTGTTTTTTTTCACTTTTGGTCAGTCAAGCTTTTTCCCAATAGAGCTAACTTTGCAGTAGGAAGGCTGGAGGTCTACTCTGGAGGAAGGCTGGGGGTTTCTTCCCTCACACTTCCGCTTCCCCCACTCGCTTCAGAAACGATGTTGAGGGTTGCGGCGTCATAAGGGCATTTTAACCTGGTGTTAATAGATGACAGACGCCAGCCTGGGCTCTCACCGCACCCACTGTAACCCCGGCCCTGGCTGCTGAACCTGCGTTTTAATGATGACAGACGCTAGCCTGGGCTCTCACCGCACCCACCTGTAAGTCTGTCCTGGCAGCTGGACCCCCGCGTTAACAGATGGCTGATGGCAGCACTGGCTCTCACCGTTTGGGGCAATCAGGAGAGCTTCAAATTTCTCTAAAAAATCAGATTTTTAAAAGGTGATTTCTGTGAGGTTTAAGTAGTGTCAAAAAGGGGTCCAGAGCTGGACACAAATTGCACAATTTGAGGGCCCAAAATTTTCTGGGGCTGGAGTCACTATGGGGTCGCATCATCTGATCTCCAGGGGGGTCGTCCCTAATCACTGAAGAAGGATTTGGAGGAAAAATGAAACCATTTAATTGATTGGCTGAATCACTCTCAGAAGCCAGGAGTGCAAATGTCTTCTCAAATAAAAAAGTGTTTTGAGGATGATTAGGACATTTTTATTTTTTATGGGGTTTTGCGGACGAATTACAAAAAACTTTCATGTGTAAAAAATACCTTTAAAAACTGCAGGGAGGGTGTATGTTTTATGTTATCACACTTGAAAAAAAAGCAAAATGATAATAATGTAAAACATTTAAAAAAAAACTTCCCTTAATAAATTCTGTAAACAAATGTCAGTTACCAAAAAATATACTAAATGACAGTCACTGTACAAAATAGCATAGTGCCACTTTGTGATCTGTAGATCAAACAGGTTTAGGGGTCATGCTGTGGCCCAGAACAGGTATGGTCAATGTCCAGTAAACTAAAATGGTGGTTGAAAGACTCCTTTTTCCGGCACTTTTTAAATCTGGGGGTCATGCAGGTTTGGGGCTCATGCTGCGTTCCAGGACAAGGATAGTCTATGTCCAGTGAAACTAAAATGGTGGTTGAAAGACTCTTTTTTTTCCCCGGCACTTTTTAAAAGTGGTGGTCATGCACGTTTCTGGCTCATGCTCTGGTCCAGGATAGGGACAGTATATTTCCAGTGAAAATAAAATGGTGGTTGAAAGGGCTCCCCTTTTTTCCCCACTTTTTAACTGTGGGTAGACAGGTTTAATGGTCATTCTGCAGTACAGGACAGATTTTATCAATGTCCAGTTCAACTAAAATGGTGGTTGAAAGACTGCTTTTTCCGGACTTTTTTAAATTGTGGGTCAGACAGGTTTAATGGTCAACTGTGGTACAGGACAAAGGTATAGTCAATGTCCAGTTCAACTAAAATGGTGGTTGAAAGACTCCTTTTTCCCGGGACTTTTTAAATCTGGGGGGGGTCGCGGTTTGGGGCTCATGCTGCGTTCCAAGACAGGGATATTCAATGTCCCGTTCAAGTAAAATGATGGTTCAAGTCATATGCCTTCTGGCACTTTTTAATTTTTTGGGTCATGGAGGTTTAAGGGTCATTTCTGTGGTGCAAGACAGGGATAGTGAATGTCCCGTGATTTTTTTTCTGTGGCTTTTATAACCAAGTGTGGTTGCTAAGATGTAGCAAAGTATCCATTTGACTGTTGTGGATGTTAAATCCAGCTTCTCCAGCCCTGTTTGGTTGTAAGAATGACGGTGTTGTGCTCTTTCCCCTAGGGCTTTAATGGTCATCGGTGATAATCTATTATCGACTATCGAATATCTTATTGATAATTGCCGATATCGACTATCGACCCGATGACGATAGTCAACGTAATCGCTCATCACTAGTGGTGACCCTCGACGAGCGTGCGGCATCTTAAATCTTTACCCTTATATTTTTATATATGTAATATCTGTTTCTCTATCTGGGTTTTTTCAATATGAGACTGGTGTGTTTATTTCTTAGTTTATTTGTTAAGGTTTTTTATTGTTATGCTGAATTCTTACCATTATCCTTTATAAGTTCCTATATATTGCATAGATGCTCTCAGGGTAGCCTCTGAATCTTATTGTAAACTTGTATCTTTGGATGACTCGATTATGTATCTTTTGCTTTTGGCACTAAACAATTATAACTACTATGTTTCTGATATCCTAATTTTCACTTCCCCAAGAGCTTTATGATTTTATACATTTGTATGTTTTTTTCTGAAAATTCAATAAAAATTATCGAAAAAAAAAAAATAAAAGCAACATATGGATCCCATACTGGTACCAATAAAAAAGTCAACTTCTCCCACAAAAGACAAGCCTTTAATCAGCTCCATGTACAGAAAAAAAAAGTTATGGCCATCAGACTATGATGACATAAAAATGCATTTTTTATAAATGCTTTTCTATTGTGTAAAAGTAATAAAACATAAAAATAAACATTATGAAATTTATATCATTGTAATTGCACTGACCCTCATAAAAAAGTTATACTGCATGGTGAATGCTGTAAAAATTAAGCCCAAAAAACAATGGTGGAACTGTGTTAACCTCCCCACCCACCTTCCATTTTCATGGCCCAATACTAAAAAAAAAACTATGGAATACCTGTGTGCCCAAAATGCACAATACATCCCTAGATAAGATCCATGAGGGGTGTTCAATCTAAGATAGGGTGATCTCTGGAAGGTTTCACCTGTTCTAGTACTTTGGAGGCTTTGTAAATGTGACATGGCAACCACCAAAATCTGCGTTCCAAAAGCCAAATAACGCTCCATCTCTTATACGCCTTGCCATGACCCAAACAGTAATTTACACCCACATATATGGTATTGCCAAACTTGGAAGAAATTATGTAATACATCTTGGGGTGCTTTTTTCCAGGATTCCTTGTAGAAATGAAACATTTTCAGCTAAAATTTCAGAATGTTGAAAAAAAATTTTTTTTTTATTTTCACAGCATAATGCTAAAAAAATTGTGAAACACCTGTTTGATTTACTCACTGCACCACTGGATATATTACCTAAAGGGTGTATTGTCCAGTATGGCATCCATTTAGGGGTGTTTATTAAGTTTTAGCACCTTAGGGTGTCTCCAAACCTATAATGGAGCCTTGAGAAAATCGCAATGAAAATGAGATCGCAAAGTCCATTAGGGCCACATTTGGGATATCTCTAAAAATGGCAGAATCTGGGGAATCAATGTTGAGTTGCATTTTCCTGGTCGCATCTACCGTGTTTCGGTTAATAATAAATAAAAATTGAAAATCTTCAAAAAAGGGAAATGTTTTAATTTCACCTCTGCTTTGCTTTAATTTCTTTGAAAGCTTTATGGGTTAATAAACTTCCTAAATGGTGTTTTGAATACTCTAAGGGGTGTAATTTCTTAGATGTAGTCATTTATGGGGGCATCTGATATATAGACCCATCAAAACCACTTCAGAACTGGACTGGTCCCTTAAAAAATCTGTTACAAATTTTCTTGAAAATGTGAAAAACTACTACTACTAAATACCTCTTTTCAGATGCCTGTCTGTTCTCCCCTCACATCATCTGGTATGGGAGATATATCGACAACCTTCTGATGGTGTGGGGGGGGGGTGTCAGAAGTACAGGCATCAGAGTTTGTTCAGTACATGGGTAACAATCCCATGAACCTCAGGTTTACCTCTCAAAGAGACGAACAAATTATGCATTTTTCTAGACGTAACACTAACGGGACAGGTTGGAGAGAAAGTTAAGGTGTCACCTTATCGGAAATCTACTGCATGCAGTTCTTTATTGCGAGCAGAATCATGCCACCCCTGGCATGTCATTGATAACATCCCGTATGGAGAACTAGTATGGATGAAAAGATGTTGTTCCACAAATTCTGACTGCTGAAAGTAGTGTTGAGCGATTACGTTGGCCATCGACATCAGTGACCATGGGATCGATCATAATCTATGGGAGAGCAACAACACCTTCATTCTTACACCCAAACAGGGCTGGAGAAGCTGGAATTAACATCCACAACAGTCAAATGGATACGTGCTACATCTTAGGCAACACACTTAGGTTATAAAAGCCACAGAAAAAAAATCACAGACCATTCATATCCTGTCTTGCACCACAGAAAGAGTCTTAAACCTGCATGACCCGGGCCAACAAATTAAAAAGTGCCAGAAGGCAGTATGATTTGAACCATAAATTTTACTTGAACTGGACATTGAATATCCCTGTCCTGGAAGCGGGCTGACCCCCCCAAAACCTGCATGACCCCTAATTTAAAAAGTGCCGGAAAAAGGAGTCTTTGAACCACCATTTTAGTTTCATGGATATTGACGATACCTGTCCTGGGCCACAGCATGAGCCCCAAACCTGCATGCCCCCAGATTAAAAAGTGACGCAAAAAGGAGTCTTTCAACCACCATTTTATTTTCACTGGACATTGACTCTACCTGTCTGGGCCACAGATGAGCCCAAACCCTGCAGACCCAGATTAAAAAAATGCCGGAAAAAGGGAGTCTTTCAACCACCATTTTAGTTGAACTGGACATTGACTTTTCCCTGTTCGGTTACCACAGTATGACCATTAAACCTGTCTGACCTACAGATTAAAAAGTGAAGAAAAAGGAGTCTTTAAACCCATCATTTTAGTTGAACTGGACATTAACTATACCTGTCCTGGACCGCAGTATTACCATTAAACCTGTCTGACCCTCAATTTAAAAAGTGCCGGGAAAAGGATTCTTTGAACCACCATTTTAGTTTCACTGGACATTGACTATACCTGTCCTGGGCCACAGCATGAGCCCCAAACCTGCATTTACCCCCGATTAAAAAGTTCCGGAAAAAGGTGTCTTTCAACCACCATTTTAGTTTCATTGGACATATACTGTCCCTTTTCCCTGGGTAGCACTTGCCCCTCTGTATGAGTGCGGACCAATTGAGCTTCACTTGGAAATACTGGTGGTTAACGCTCCTGTTCCACCCAGGTGCCCTTTTTATAAATATGACTGCTCAGCCACTCTTAAAAATTGTGAGGGAGAAATGCCAATTCAAAGCCAGATTTCTGTTCCAAAGGACCATAATTATATCTGTATCTCACAGCAACATGCCCTCAAAACCCTTGACAATGCGAAAACTTCTAAAGATAAAGTGAGTACATGGAATACGGTGTTGTCATGAAACCTTGCTGTCTTTTACAGTCTCCTCACAGCAAAACCAGCAAAATGAAATGTTGGGAAAAGAGAATAAAAATTGCAGTAAGAAAATGATCATTTTAAAAAAAAGTTTTCAAGAGGACCATTTCTGTTAGAAGAGGAATGTGAAGTAGACCGGCAACTAATCGGTGACCTCGGCAATTGGGGCCACAACATCATCAGAGATCCATGCCTGATTCATCTTGATGAAAGTCAAACGATACACATTATCTGTGGAAAGCCGGATGCATTTGTCTGTAATGATCCTCCAGCTGTGCTGAAGGTCCGCTCGAATATGACGCTGGCTGCTGGGCAGGACAACACTCTATGGTGTGGCGAGCGAGCTCGGGCCATTCGTCCTTTTGGATAACCCCGAAGTCTATTGGGTCCGGAAAACATACAAAAACATCGGTGTTGAGACGCGATAGTCGTGCACCATGATCTTAAGCTGGTCTCTGTGTGTTGGATGTGTGCCCTGCATTCCATGCGTTGGTGAGGTGGTAAATAAAGATTGCCAGAGGTCACCATTAGACTTCTGCCACCTTGCCTGCTGCTGCTGCTGCGCTACGGCTACTTGCACCTACAGCTGTCCTCGCTGATGTTGTTCCACCGTGACTTTGAGGACGTGAAGCAGACGCAACAGATGTTCCAGTTGATCAACAGCAAGGTCTCCATTTTCCTGCATTTTTACTCTCTATTTGGGTGGGGGGGAAAGGGAAAAGTGCTGAGTTTTGTTTTGTACGGGGATCCAGGAGGGTGCCACCCAGTAATGTTGTTCATTTTGATGGCCTTAATGCGAGGATCATGTTGGAGGAAAGGAGCATCCAAGCACTTATGTGAGAGATGGAGCCTTGATTTCCCAAGCTCTGGTTGAGGGGGCATAGAAACTGATCTTCCTCATCTTCCTCCTCCGCCTAAAATTTGCGCCAACCTCTTTCCAAGGCGGGACGTCGGTTTGTCTAGGAATACCTCCTCCTTTTCCCTCCTCCTCCCCCGCTTCCTCCGGCACAGCTTCAAAAAAGCCCTGACTTGCCTCAGTTTGATGCACCCTGAGAGCTGATTTGGGCCGCCTTGCACTTGCCCCGGACCCTGAACCACTGCCTAATGAAGACGATAAAATTTTAGTAACTGTCGGGCCTTGTGGATTCGACGGAGAGAAAGGCTCCGTGTCCGCAATCTGTGTCCCTCTCCTCCTCCGTCGTGGCGGGGACCTGTTGTTTCAGAGTGTCCAACGATCGTTCCCCGAACTAAGATCACCACAATGCTCATGCTGACAAGGGCATCCGTCGCACTGACTATTTTGGTGGCTTCTTCAAAATGGCAAGGATTTGGGGCAGAGCTCTTTCACCTGCCCCCATTCTCGGTGGCTCAACAACCCCGAGGTCCGCACCGGGAGCTTGTCAGGCCCTGTGTCCCCTTCGTTACTGCCTTCTCAGCAGGCAAATCCATACCCTGGTAGCTCTTTAGAAATTTCTGGATGACAAGGTTCTGACATGTGCCAGGCAAGGGATGTGCTCCCCGCCTACCGAAACTTAAGGGCGGCCAGCAGATTTCGCCCCTTATCCACACACCTTCCCTGGCACAAGGCTCTTGTCACCCAGCCAGCGCTCGGCCCTTTTTGCGGGGAGCCGCCACAGCTCCTGCCCTTTTTTTTTTGGGCGGCCCTCCAAGACAGATTAATTTAAACACCCCCCGGGTTTCTCGGGGCACTTGATGCCCACCGAGGACCGGGGTGAGAAAGACTTTGCACCATCCCTGGGGTTTTTGGGAAGACCCGTGCGCCGGGGCCGAAAGCCCCCCTCCCCCCCAAAGAGAAATCCACCCACTAACCCATGAGCTGTCCCCAGAGATATAGGGGCCCTTTGGCCGGGGTTTCCTAGCCCTTTTGGGGGTCGGTGGTCGGGAGGGAAATTTTCTGGACAAAGATGCAGCAACCCGTGCTTAAAAATTTTAGTTGACACTGGCTGGCCAGGGCAAGGGACGGCTTTTCTGGAAAAAAAAAAAAATGCCCCCTTTGGCATCGGGTTTTTTTGGGGGCAGGGGAAGGGCCCTTGACTTTCCCGGGAACCCTCTGTGTCCACCCAAAAGGAAAAGGCAAATTTTCCAAAGGCCCAAAACCCGGGAAAATGCCGACATTCGGGTTTTTTGGCTTTGGGAGGGTTTTGGGGTTTTTTAAAGGGGTTTCTTCTGCCCCCAAAAACCCGGGAAGACGGGAAGGTGGCAGCAAAACTGGCCCGGGACCGTGGCAGGTCGTCAAACGGGTGGGAAAGGGAGAAAGGGGTGGGGAAGGGGGCCTCTGGTGGTGGGGTGGTACTCGGGCAAAACGGTGGAGGTGAAGTGGAGGCGGGGACCCCTGATCATGACTCGGGAAAAGATAGGGGCAGCTGAGGAACCTTGGTGGTGGCGGAGGAGGGGGAAAGGCGGGGGACGAGGGGGGGGACAGGGGTTTTAAAGGCCCCGGCATGGGTTCGGGCCCTTTTTATTTGGCCCATGTTTCCTCCATTTAAAACTCATGCTTTTCCCCTGATGGGGTTAACTTTTTTGGGGTGGTTAAACCCAAAGATTCTTCCTTTATTATGCTTTTAGGGCCCAAAGGCGGCTTATGGACATGGCGGGATGAAATCAAGGTTTTCGAGGTTCCGGGCCCTTTTTTGGGCCCGGCGATAAGCGAGGACGGGGTTTTTCCCCGCGCAGTGGCGGCGGAATCATAACAGGGGCCCTTTTTTGCGCCCGCCCTCTCCCTTTTTGGGGCGAACCCCATACTGCACTACCCCATCGTCTTCCTCCTATCCAGTGTTTGGGGCGCTCCCCCAAGCCAAATTCCGTTAAAAAAGCCCACGTTGGATCCGAAATTTGTCTTAAAATCATCATCTTTAACACGGGGTGATTTTGGCCCGCCCCCGGGAAAACTGAATCCGGGGAGCGGGCGGGTACAAGAAAGAGGGACTGAAAGGTGTTCCCGACCCCGGGGATTTTTTCCAATTGAAGGTTTCCTTTCCTCCTCTGATGGATCAGAAAACGGGGCGTCAGGCAGAGAAAATATCCTCTTTGGCCTCTTATCTTTTAACATGTTTTCGCCCCCCAACCGCTTATGTCATAAAGAGGTCTTCGAAAATGGATTATCCACGTGGTGGGTACACGAGTTGACATTTGGGTTTTTTTATGTGGGGGATGCTGAGTGCTATGACAACATTTGTGGACGTGACTGGGAGGACGAGGAGGTAAGATGCTGGATGGGGTTTGCATTAACCACGGGAAAAACAGTTTGGCCGCTGTTGTTCGAGATTCAAGGGCCCTGCCCACCGATGACGGGCCGACGGTCCGCAGCTGACGATCCCTGGCAGGGCGTGTTGCCCCCCAGCAGGGGAAGGAGCCCTTCTTCGGACCTCTACCTCCCACCAACCCCCCCTTTTTGCCGCTTCCCCCAAATTTTCGTCCATTTCAGAAGATAAAATTTGAGAAGGATGGAAGATTTTTGGGAAAGTCTTTATTAAACGACGGCAAATCACAGCTATTCTCAAATCCCTAAAAAACAAAACAAAATAGTGGATTAAAATTTACGAAAGGGTTGCTCTATCAACAAAGCTGGCCTGCGCCAAAGTGAAAAAAACATGTATCTGAAATGTATAGGGGATAATAAAAGGTATTTTTTGGCATTTAAAAATTCACCTTTGGTGACTACAAAAAATTGCTGTATTAAAATTTAACTGCAAAGTAATCTATCAACAAAGTTTTTGATGCCCCAAAAGTAAAAAAAAAACACCTTTCTGAAATGTTCGGAAAATAAAAAGGTATTTTTTTGGCACCTTCAATTAACCTGGGTGACTAAAAAAATTGCTGTATTCAATTTAACTGCAAAGAGCTTTAAACAAAGCTTGACTGACCAAAAGTGGAAAAAAAACCTGTCTAAAATGTTAGGGAAAATTTAAAAGGGTTTTTTTGGGGCCCCTATCAGTACCCTGTGGTGATACAAATTTTCCCCTGGTTTAAATTTAATGCAAGTGGCCTATCAACAAAGCTGGCCTCGTAAAAGTAAAAAAACACGTATTTAAATGTTTGGATAAAAAAAAGGTATTTTTTGGCACCTAAAATTCACCTGGGGGTGATCAAATTGCTGTTTAATTTTAAACCCTGAAAAGTAGATCTTCAAAAAGCTTGACTGCCCAAAAAGTGAAAAAAACCTGTCTAAAATTTTAAACGGAATAAAAACGGTTTTTTTGGCCCTATCAATTTCCCTGTGGTGACAAAAAAAATTTTGCTGTATTAAAATTTTAACTGCAAAGTAGATCTATAACAAAGTTGACTGACCAAAGTAAAAAAAAACACCTGTCTGAAAGTATACGGTAAAAAAGGCATTTTGGCACCTATCATCACCTGGGTGCTAAAATTTTGCTGGTTCAATTTAACTGCAGGTGGTCTATCAAACAGTGACCTGCGCCAAAGTGAAAAAAAACGTATCTGAAATGTATAGGGGTAATAAAAGGTTTTTTTTGGCACCTTCAATTCCCCGGGGGGACTAAAAAAATTTCTGTATTCAAATTTTAAACTGCAAAGTAGATCTATAAAACAAACTTGACTGACCAAAAGTAAAAAAAAAACCCCTGTTGAAATTATACGGGATAATAAACGGTATTTTTGGCCCTAAGTAACCTTGGGGTTTGCAAAGTTGCGTATTAAAATTTAACTGCAAGGTGGCTTACAACACGCTGGCCTCCGCCAAAGTGAAAACACAGTATCTGAAATTTTAAAAGGGGATAATAAAAGGTATTTTTTGGCACCTATCAACCTGTGGTGCCAAAAAATTCTGTATTCTTCCTTTATAGAGTTGTTGTGTTCGCCCGCCCCCCACCCCCCCCCCCGCTCCCTCCTTTGACTTTTTCAGGGTAGATTCCTTTAAAATTTCTCCTAAAAACCTAAAATCTGCAAAACTCTGATCAAAAAAAATTTTAAGGATCACAGCTAAATAGGTGTTCTGTGAAAAAATAGAATAATTTTCGCGGGCTGTTTGCTGAGCTGTTTGGAAGAGGCAGAGCGCCCCTCCTTCTTGGACCTGACACACACTGATCATGAAAGGAAAAGGGCTTTCTATGTAAAACGAGGGATGTAATTTTTCCAGCCAATGCAACCATACACATCCCCGCTATGCACCCCACACTCTCACCCTGCTTCTTCTGTAAGTGATTTTTCTGGCCCCCAAAAGACGGAAAGCGCCGAAAAGGCGCGATATTAAAAGATTATGACGATTTTAACCTAAATTTTTGCGTTATCTAAAAAATCCGATCAAATAAATACCGTGCCGATTTCAAAATTTGTCAAAAAAATCGCTAAAAAAAAATAGTCTAAACAATAAAAAGACATTTAAAAAATGATGCCAACCTACAGCAGACAAATGGTAGATGCTTGTTATAGACTATTTATGTGGAATAAAATAATAAAAATAATAATAAAATTTCAAATGCTTCCAACTTTTCATTATATATTGTGATATTTTTACAAATAAACAAGGATTGTGTGAACAAATGATTCTTACTAACTTTAAAGCAAAATTGCATGAGAAAAAGAAAAAATCTAATCATTGGATATTTTAAAATTTTAAAAAATTAAACATAAAAAACACATCAGATTTAAAAAAAAGGGCCCCTGTAGTGAGGTCAAACTGGCGTGGTGGTAAAGGGTTAATCTGCTGCAATCAAGATGTGTTTCTTTTTAGAAAGGATACAGGGGGAGATTTTAAACATCTCTCTATAAAAATTTACTTTTTAGAGGACAAAAACTATCCCTTCCAACATCCATTTGGGGTAAGTCACAAAAATAATCTTTTTTTGGATTCACTGACCAAACGCTGACAGTTTCCAACATCTGAAAAAAGCCGTTTATATGGTAAAATCACCAACAGGAAACCTGAACTAGATCACGGATGTGACTAGAGGGATGAAAATATCACATTAACCGCATGGGTTGGGTTAATTTAGGGGTTTTTTACCCTGTTGGTTGAAAAATCACCAACCAACGTAATTGGTTGTTTGGGAGTTTACCAAGATCAAAAACTTGTTAAATGGGAAAACGTCACGTTTTGGGCAGTGAATCCAAACAAAAAAATTTTTTGTAGACTTACCCCAAATGGATTTTTTGGAGAGGGCAGATGTATTGTCTTAAACGTTCGAGATCTGATTTGTTACATTGTCCCTGAAAACGTATTAATAACCTCTCTCAGGATAGGACACCAGTTACCTTCAGTACCAAGTACATTTAAATCAGTTTTCATCTGTAGTTAAGATTTTGAAAGAAAATCTGCCTATCATACGACAGGATCCTACTTTAGCTGAAATTTTATCTGAAGGTTGTAGATTTGTATCTAGAAGAGGAGACACTTTGGGTTCAACCCTTTCACCCAGTATTTATAGGGAGAATAATGCTACCTCCACTTGGTTGTCTGTTAAGGGATGTTACAAGTGTGGTGGTTTGCGCTGCTCTTTGTGTAGATTCATTAAGACTACTGATAACATCATTTCCTTATCAACTCTCAAGAGCTTTCGTATTAAAGATTTTATTAACTGTAACAGCAATTATCTTGTATACGTTGGATGCACTATCCGTTCTTTCAAAAAAAGGATTGCTGAACATATTTTCGATGCCATTGACCCTCTGAGTATCAATTCTTCTGGCGTCTCCAGGCATTTCTCTACTGTTCATGGTGGTGATCTGTCTGGTTTTGCCACTTATGGTATTGAAAGGGTTAAAACCCTTGAGAGAGGGGGTGATCGTAGGAGGGTTCTCCTTAACCGGAGGCTTTCTGGATCTGGCAATTGGAATCCCGGCATCCAAAAGGCATGAATTATAAACGATTTGCTATATCTGTGTTAATCAATAATGGACAATAGACATGAATAATATTTTTTTTCTCATTATATTCATTCACACATTCATTTTTATGTTAGATTTTTTTCCTTCCCTTTTTTTTTATTCCTCTCTACATCTTTGTACACACTCATTTTCATGTTTTTTTTTTCATTATTTTTATTCACACATTCATTTTTTTTCCTTTCCTTTTTTTTCTACATCTTTTTACACACTCCTTTTCATGTAATTTTTTTTTCTTCTCCTTTTTTTTTTTCTTTCCATTATTTACACATTCATTTCATGTTTTTTTTCTCTCTTATTTTACTGCAGGAGACTTCACATTTTTCACGTTCATTTTATAATTTGTTCTCTATGTTTTATTTTCATTTACCTATTCACATGATCATGTTTACTTCCGTTTGGTCTTATTTCTTTTAAATTTTTATATTCATTCTTTGTTTTTAAGTCTGATTAAGGGTGCTTACCCGAACGCGTTGACTCTGTCTGGCGTGTCTGGATTTTAATGATTTGATTTAATAAAGAAGATTATTTTATTTATCCAACGGTGCTGGATCTTTTCCGCCATCCATGCGGACTTCTTGTCTCTAGTTCACAGGCTGGTGCCTCCCAGCCAGACCCGTGCTCCTGCTGGCTGTCCACAATCAATTATTCATTCAGGTGAGCTGGACTTTGTGTGTCTTGGACAACTTAGTGAAGACAATTTTGCTCTAAGAGTCACAGACTAAAATAATTCATTCCTTCTAATGGCTAACTGAAAAGATGAGGACAGCTATAGCTGTACAACGGTAGCAGCTGCTACGAGGCCCCTTTAACACATAAGAAGACACTGGTATTAGAAATGGCACATGATAACTGGCAGGAGTCCTCTATCACTTTTTTCACCAGGGCCCAAGAACATGTCATATATGTGGGCAGCAAGAACATCTCAACCGGGAACATGGAGGTTCAGCTGGAAGGGCTATAGTTATAGGGAGTGCAGTGGTAGCCAGGGCTGCCGTCAGTCATTTATTAACCTTTTCAGGGCCCCATGCAGCTTAATCAAATGGGGCCTCCAGCCATTACTAGTTCATATTTTTAACATATCATTGGGCCCCTTTTTGATTAGGGCCTCAGAAAGCAGTACTGCCCTATTGGCACTGCTTTTACGAATGCTGAAAATGTGAGCTAAGACCTCGAGCCTTCCTCAGGAGACAGTCAGGACCCGGGTAGCGCTTGAGAAATTTCTGCCTATACGAGAGTGCTTGCCCCTCCACATAAAATTGTTAGTGTTATTGTTTTTGTTATTGTTTGTTATTGTTTTTCGGACTAAAGATTCGAGATAATCTCCGGTCTGTTTCTTCCTTTCTTGACTGGTTTGTGGGTATTTATTTTAGAACGCTCTTGGTTCCAGAGCTCTGTACATTCGTGTTGCACACATAACATAGGTCAAACAAGTACAAAGGTGACGATTAATAACTAACAACTGGTACAGAAGGAGAGAGGTCCCTGCCCATGAGGGCTTACAGTCTACAAGGAAGGTGGGAAGAGACAGAAGGTGAGGGGCAGACATGTTTGTGTGGTGGAGTAGTAGCAACGGGGTTATTGTTGGTTATAGGCAATCCTGAAGAGATGGGTTTTCAGGTTGCTTTTGAGGCTAGTGAGAGTGGGGGAGAGTCTGATGTGTTGGGGCAGTGGGTTCCAGTGTGTGGGGGAAGCACGGGAGAAGTCTTGGAGACGGTTATGCGAAGAGCTGAAAAGAGCAGAGCAGAGAAGAAGGTCCTGTGAGGAGGGGAGATTGTGTGAAGGCTCGTATCTAGAGATTAGGGCATGGATGTGTGGAGGGGAGAGGTTATGAAGAGCCTTGTAGCTCAAGGTTATTAACTTGAACTGGATTCGCTGGGCAATAGGAAGCTAGTGGAGAGATTGGCAGAGGGGAGAGGTAGAGGAACAGCAAGGAGAGAGGTGAATCAGACAGACGGCAGAGTTAAAGATGGATTAGAGGGGAGCAATGGTGCTAGATGGGAGGCCATAGAGAAAGATGTTGCAGTAGTTTAGGCGGAAGATGATGAGGGCATGGACAAGCATTTTTGTGATTTCAAAGTTAAGGAATGAGAGGATTTGGGAGATATTTTTCAGGTGGAGGCGGCAGGCAGAGGTGAAGGTTTGGATGTACGGTTTGAAGGACAGATTGGAGTCAAAGGTTATCCCAAGGCAGCAGACTTGCTGAGAGATTGTAGCCATTGACTGTGATAGAGAGATCAGGTGCATGGATAGAGGGGGATGGTGGGAAGATGATGAATTCAGTTTTCTCCTCGTTTAGTTTCAGGAGATAGGAGGAACCTCCTCATGCTTAAGCAACAATGGAATATTTTGCAAAGGATATTGTGACATTATGCCATAAAATCGTAGAGAATGGGCTAAAGGAGCTTAGGCTCCTTTCCATGAGTGCGGATAAAGTAAACTTCTCTTGTTTCATCTGGCTGATGCTTCAATTCCACCCTGGTGCCCTTCTCCTTGGCTTCCTTTTTCGTCCTCTCATTTTCCTTAATGTGCTAGAGGAAACTATCTCTGCTCTTGGAGTTGCGAATGTGCTCCACACGGACGTTGATTTTTTTTTGGCAAGGATTTTACCCTTAATCTGCTTGTTCACAATTATACCCTTAGCATGCTGTGTAACATTATAGATCCTGCCAGTCTTGCCATAATAGCATTTATGTGGCATGCGGTTTTGTATGGTGCCCATACCCTTAATGTAGACAATGTTGCCCTTCTTGTACATGCACATGTATGTTGAAAAAGGCACAACTCCATGTTTACGGAAGGGTCTGGAGAACATATACCGGGTTCCACGCCTTTTGTATTTGTCATTTTCACACCTTAAAGATGGCAAGTTCAGCAGAAAGAGAGGAACCAGCTTCCTTCTCCTCCTTTGAGGGCATCAGCAATTGGGTGTCAGAGCAGATAAAATCATCCTCTTGGGCCTCTTGATCTTTTGAAATGCCTTCTGACTCCAACCGCATTGTGTCATCAAAGAGCTCTTGAGAATATGGATTATCTAGTGCGGTCTGTTTATTGGGTGACATTTGGTCCGTGTTTGCTTCAGTTTGCACTAATGATGATGATGACGATATTTGGGGCCGTGACTGAGAGGAAGAGGAGTTAAAACTGCTGGATGCAGGGTGTAATAACCGCTGAAGAACAGATTGGCACTGCTCTTCAGACATGAGATGCACAGGAAACCGACCAAGCAATGACAGGCCTGATGGTCCTGCGACTGTGTTGTCCTGAGCACTGGAAGGAGTACCTTGTCTCATACCTCTAGCTCCACATCCTACACCCCTCCTTGATCGCTTACCACCTCTAGTTTGCTCCATGTTCAAAAATATAAATATTAAAAAGGTCAAGATTTGATCACAGTCTCTTATTAAAGAACTGTACTCCAAAGACAGCAAATCAAAGTGTTCTTAAATCCCTTTAATTTCCAACTGGCAAATAGGATTATAAACAGAATTTTTTCTATGGAATATCTGTGAAATGGGGTCTTATGGAAGAAACGTGACAGCAAGACAGCACATCAAAAGTGTTCTTAAATGCCTATACTTTGCAAATGACAAATAGAGTAGCAATAGAATTTTTCCTATGGAATATCTGTGAAATGGGGTCTTATGGAAGGACCCTGACAGCAACACTGCAAAACAGAAGTTTTGTGGAATCCCAAAAAATTGCTGCTAGCAAATACTATTACAAATAGATTTCTTTCTATGGAATATCTGTGAACGGTGTCTTATGGAAGAACCCTGGCTGCAACAGTGTGACACAGAAGTCTTCTTGAATCCCAAAAGTTTACTGTTACCAAATAGTATTACAGCAACACTGCAACACTTAGGCCTCGTTCACACGGCTTATTTCAGAACGTATTTACATCGGATTGCCGATCGTAAATACGTTCTAAAATCAGTTGAAAATCAGTTGCAAATAAGTGTCACTAAGTGTGGCACGTATTTGTAACTGATTTCCCGACGGATTCACCATCTCCATTCATTGTAGATGAATCCGTCCGTAAATAATTGACATGCACATTGTTTTTCCGTCCGGATTGCCGTCGTCAATCCGCGGCGGAAATCCGGCACGGAAATACGCGTCATGTGAACGACGAGCCCATTTTCTATTGATTTCAATAGAAAATAGGCTGTTACTTATTTCTGACTGATTTGCCGACGGATTGACGATCGTCAATCCGTCGGCAAATCCGATGCGTAATAAGCTGTGTGAACGAGGCCTAACATTTCTTTCTATGGAAGATTTGCTGATGGAGATTTCTGCAGTGGCTGGACCCCAAAACAGGAGAAATAAACGTTTGGGCACTCTGAATAAAGATGGAAAAAATGCAGCCAGCTATGCAAAACTATACACTATACAAAAGCTATAAAAAACTAACACCCTAACTATTGGTGTGTATGGTTACCTAAGCTAGCTGCCCCACCCCCACCCCGAATAATTTAACTAGTAGCTTTTCCTGTGTAAAATCACTTGAAAATGGTGCTTCTGCCTGCTGGCAAACAAGTACACAGAGGCAGCAGTGTGTTCACTACAGAGAGTAAGGTCAAATTGGTGTTCAACAGGAAATACAGTGACATACACATAAGATGGTCATGTGATTTTAGAAGCCAATGAGATACATACACCCTCAGTGGTGACGTTTTTGATCCCCCTCTGTCCTCTGTACTGATTGGCTGTCAGCCAAAATTGAAGCAGCTGAAAATGGCACCGAACGCCTGTGCTGAATCCAAATTTTACCGAACTTGCGGCAAAAAATTTGGTTCGGAAAACAGGTAAAATGTGTGCCGAACTAACCTTTTTCCGAACGTTTCAGCTCAACACTAGTAATTATATATCTGCTCCTACCAATTATGAAATTATTATTAATCTGGGGTTAATTAGTGTAAACTAATTCCAAGGATGAAATGAGTATCATCGAGTTGGAATGTAGTTCTTTAACTTGGGTGTTGCAACATAGAATAACCTGGGTTTTTAATTCAACATGGAATATCAGAGGACTTCTGTATTCAAAATGGAATAATGTAGGCCTACTTAATTCAGCACACAATGGCGTTATATTCAACACAAAATGGTGCAGGCTGCTATACTAAACACAAAATGGTGCAGGCTGCTATACTAAACACAAAATAGTGCAGGTTGCTATACTAAACACAAAATGGTGCAGGCTGCTATACTCAACACAAAATGATGTGGACTGTTGTATTCAACACAGAATGATGCAGGGCTGCTGTATTCAGCACAAAATGATGTAGGTTTCTATATTCAACACAAAATTATGCAGGGCTGCTTTATTCACCATAAAATGATGCAAGGCTTCTGTATTTAACACAGGATGCTCGAGGGCCACTGTATTTATTGTACAATGATGCAGTCTGTTATATTCAACACAGGATGATGCAATGCTTCTGTTAGCAGCACAGATAGTGCAATATTGCTAAATTATAAAAGTAGAATAAAGAGCTGTCTTTTTTAACCTTGTCTGTGTGAGTTGGGCAGCATCCCAAACAGCAAGAGAGAGTAGAAAACACAAAGGGCACATTTATCAAGATAGCTGCAAAAGAATTCTTGCACAATTTGCACCGAAAATATTGAAGTACATGCTTTGCACCACATTTACTATATGTTTCCACTTCTGCATCTCATCTGACAAAAGGGGCTTGATCTTTACAATGGGGTGTGGCTTCATGGGAAAGGGGTGTGGCTTCACATGTGCCAAAATGCACCAAAATGTGGGCGCATGTTAGGGGCATAAAGTAAGCCAACTTAAAGTTAGTATGAAGTTAGACTAAATAGTTTTAACCTGTTCTAGATTTATCAACAATATCATAAATGTGGCGAGTTGTAAGACTGATTAGTCTAACTTATAACTGTCTAAGAGTTATTAGTAAATCTCATCCAATGTGCTGTAGGTATGGATGTATTTTGCTGTAGTTACAGTTAATTCCCAGCATAGCACAACAAGTGCTTATAGATCACTCTATCCCCAGCAGAATCACCAGCAGTTATCAGTGAGAATCTGGGAGGTGTTATTCTTGCCCTGGATGTTTGACTTTCCCTGAGTGCCTCTTCATTAATCATAAGAGCTTTTATGCAGAACAGTAAGTACAATGGCAGACAGTTTCTTACTCACTGTGAGCAGGTTCTTGATTTCTCACCAAAACTTCTTATAAAGTGTCAGTGACACTCTCCCAACAAATGCTGAGAGGCAAAGCCTCTCAGGATCAGTGATAAGATAATTGGTGAGTGTTCTTATTGGCCTCACGAGGGGAAGCATCAAATCTAGAAGTGGTTAGGATTTGTCACCACTCCTCAAGCTTTCCAGGGTTTTATTGTAAACTGATAAGTAGTACCGTTGTTTCCCCTTCTTCACGGAGCTAAGCTACAGACATCTGACTCCATGCAGGTCCAGGCCACATTCCCCATGTGTCCTAGGTTCTACTGTAAATAAATTATACGGCTATAAAAGATTTCCAACTGATTGCATACTTGTTTTCTTTAGATTTTTGTTTTCTTTAGATTTTACACAGTGTGCATCCATCCCTGGTAAATTTCCAATTCTTGCACCGCATCTGGGGACCATATATCAATACTTTTAAACTGTAAAATGCCTTGCTATAAGTGGTAACACTGGCAACATTTCTAACAAAGTGTTTCCCCCTTAAAGAAGATAGGGGTTCACAGTGTATAAAAATCCACGAAATCATCCAAGGACAAACAGTACTATAGTTCTTTCACTTTCAAAAACTATAAAAGATTGTATTTTCAAAATAGACATTTGAATGCTGCCAGCAATGTAAAGATTAAAGAGGTGGGGGGCCCGTCTGTCAGGCTCAGACCATAGCACACTTGCCAAATAGGTCTGCATGCCTGTAGCCCCAAAAGGGAACACTCTTTTTAAATAGCAAAGAAAGTCGAAACGGGTTACTGAGGACAAGTAGACAAGCAGGGGGGATTAGGGAACCATTTTTCTGTGGTCTTAAGATCAAGAAAAAACTTATTTGGTTCAAATGTGTCAATATGTATGGTGATAAACAATGAGTGTACAAAATAAGTGGTCTTTCTAAGTCAGCATGTGGGGGGATGTCTTTTTTAGGGTGATGATGCTGTCGGTGGGGGAAGAAATTTCATTGGGGGGAACCATAATGCCAAATGAAACTTTTACATACTAGCAGAGCTGTCCCCCCCTTGGGAAACTCGGCGTAAGGCTGTATTCCACTTGATAACAACCCCCAAAAAACCCTTAAAAAAAATGAGGCTAACCGAGGGGATCTTATATGTAAAAAATTTGCCTTAAATTTTAGTTCTTTACTATTGCTTGCTTCGCGTCTGTCGGATTTTACTTAATATATCAAGTGTTCGGAAGGTTTTTAAAAATTTATTGTTTTTCTAGAATATTATATCAATTTTTGGTTACTGACGTTTTATATCTCGTTTTTTGCACTATCCCGATACTGTATGATTACTGTTTCAATAAAGTTATTTTTAAAAAAAGAAAAAAAAAAAGAAAATGAGGCTAATGAGGGAGGCAAAAGCATTCTCCCGACCTAACCTTATTGAGAACTGGGGACAAACCTCAACGGAAGGTAGGAACGAAGGTCTCCAATACCCAAAAATACCCTGATTATTTATGGAGGAGTAAAGAGTGTGAAGCTTGGGAACTCCATCCTCAAGGGAGTTAAGGAGTGCTGGAAAATAATGGGGGCCCACAAAATATTGACATTTTTGGGGCCCAAATTTTTCCATTTTTAAACCTAGGATTTTACTCCCTTTTATTGCTTCAGTTTAGAACTGAGACTCTGCGTTGGGTTATTTTGTGGTCGCCAAAAAACACATTTGTACATGCTGACATGTTACTAACATTTTTCAAAGTGTCATTTTAAGTGTTTTTCCCAAAAGAATTATATAAATTACAAAAAATAGATCTGCACTCATTTTTTGAGATACTTAAACTCTACCAAAGTTTCCCCCACAAAGTACAATTCTTTAGCTTTGTGCAAATATCACTTGATAATTGGCTACAGTAATCAGTCTGGATGCAAAACTTCATGACATCCTCGCCATCACTTCATTGACAGAGCATCAATCCCTGCCAAAGATGCAAAGATTCACTGACCGCCATCAGCAGTATAGATTGAGATAATGTCTGCAATATACCGCCCCAAAATTTTTGCCCCATTTTTCCCGATCTATTTTAAAAGGGTACGATAGTCCCCATTAAAAGTTATATGTCATAGTCAGAAAAATCACTTTAAGGCGGTGGTTAGAAAATGCTGGTATTATTTGCCTTTTGCCAAATTTGTTATTTAGCTTTATACTTACCGTCTAATCATCAAATAGGGTTATTTGATTATTAGTGGAGTATCAATCCTTGCCAAAGGCACAAAAAGAAGACATTTAAACTTTTACTGTCTTTTTGGTAGCAGGTTTGAATTGTAAAGTGCTGTGCCTGTTTTGTTTATTTTCGTTTTAGCTTCTATGACAATAACTGTATTATTTTTAAGTTTGCTACCAAGGAATCCAATCACCTTTTTTTTTTTTTTTTACTTCGGAGGTAAGAAACCTGACGGTTTGTAATATAAAATTTGAAATCTTCGTTTGGGGCAAAAAGTTTGGTTGTAAATGGTATTTTGTTTCTGAACCCAAATTTAAAAGGAAAAAATTGCAGTTTTGCTAAAGTGTATTTATAATGTTTGGATGTCCAAAATGTTTTTTTTTATTTTATATTTTAAGTGAGTGTGTTGCACAGTAATCTTGGTCTCTTACCTTTTCAAAGAATGGGTATTAAAAGCATCTTTACTTGACTACTTGACTGAATAAAATGAAGGCAGTTGAATAAGGTCAATGAATACTATATAAAAACATGATGTCCAACTAATTTAAAAAAAATTAATTACAATGCTACATTTTATGAGGGCACTGGATAAAGACTGAGTCTTTGGTCAGTTTTACACTATAACTGGTCACATGATAAAGCTGTAATTTGAATGTTTTGTTTAATCTATTTTAATATTTTAAGGGGAGTAGAAAAATTAATCACCTCAGATTTAAATACTGGTCTTGAAGAATATTCCAAGTTTGTCAAAGATGCCCAATAAGTGTGGAAATCAGTGATGTAACCATAATTAGCAGCTTGTCTGCAAATTCAGCAGTTTTATGGGTTATAGCTTTCACCTTATGGCCTTCTATTGATAGGTGGTCTCTAAAGATGCAGGAAAAAGAGAACCCTTTAATATATCCTGGATTTCTGTATTGATTATCTTAAAAGGACAGTCCAGTGTTTAGGGTCACCTTGCAGTGGGTTTGGTCTCAGGCATTGATGAATGTGCTCATTTGCTCTCATGGTCACTTAGGACTAGAATATACACTCACCGGCCACTTTATTAGGTACACCTGTCCAACTGCTCGTTGACACTTAATTTCTAATCAGCCAATCAATGGCCGGGGAACTCAGTGCATTTAGGGATTAGCATGGTCAGACAATCTCCTGCAGTTCCCAAAAACCGAGCATCATATATGGGGAAGAAAGGTGATTTAGTGCCTTTGAATGTGCATGGTTGTTGGTTGGGGCCAAAAGGGTGGTTTGAGTATTTCAGAATGCTGACTCCCCGGGGTTTTTTTCGCACAACATCTTAGGGTTTACAGAGAATGGTCCCAAAAAAAGAAAAAACCCCATTTAGCGGCAGTCCCGGGGCGGAAAAAGCCTTTTTGAGAGGTCAAAGGGGAATGGGCAGACTGGTTCGAGTGATAGAAAGGCAACGTGACTCAAATAGCCACCCCTTACAAAACCAAGGTAGGGAAAGAGCATCTTGAATGCACAGTACGGGGAACTTTGAGGGAGATGGCTAACCCACAGAAGACCAAAGGGGCCACTCCTTTCAGCTAAGAACAGGAAATGAGGCTCCAATTTGCCCAAACTCTCGAAATTGGAAGTAGAAGTTGGAAAAACGTTTTTCCTGGTTGATGATCTCGATTTCTTGCGACATTCGGGTGGGTGGGTCAGAATCTGGCGTCAAACAACATAAAGCATGGATCCATCCTGCCTTGTATCAACGGTTTAGGTGGTGGTGGTGGTGTATGGTGTTGGGGGAAAAATTTTCTTGGCACTCTTTGGGCCCCTTTTGGACCAATTTAGCATCGTTTTCAAACCTTGGGAACTATGCCAAAGAATTGAGGCATTTGAAAGGAAAAGGGGGTCCATCAGTTACTAGCATGGTGTACCTAAAAAAATGGCCGGTGGTGTATTTCGAGCACTAATTTAAAAATCCTCTTCTGTCAAATCCCCTCGATCCTGTGGGGGTTTCAACCTAGGAAGTCTGTAGCGGAGCTTTTGTATTAAATTCCAGTGTGTGATCCTTGGGCAATTTTAGGGAAACTTGCTGGAACTACTTGTTGCCTTTAGCATGCAAGCAAAGAGCAATAGCAATAAAACTGGGAGTTATCTAGCCAGGATTGAGCTACAAAAAATGCAATAAGACTATGCCCACACAAGCATTTCAAGTCAGAATCCACGCAGATTTTACCTTGAAAAACTCATCTAAAACATAACGTAAACCATCCCCATTAATATCAGCAGAGAACACGTGCTGTACTTCATACAATGTGCACTTTGGATGATCAGTTTTTCATTGGAAAAAAATTTAGAACATGTTTATTCTTTGGTTGGAAAATGCGTGGACCTGTACTATTGATGTCGATGGGTATAGCTAAAAACATTGTGTAAAACGTGCCCCAAACATCTGTATGTGGTTTTGAAACTGATTCACATCCAAAACCACATAGAAAAAAATGGAACTTGTTTCTGATGGTAAACCAATTGTAAAAAAATGACCTTAACATGTGAATGACGCATCCAATGTGGCTGTCATTGGCAGAATCCAACAAGTACATTTTATTTGCTATGTTAACCTCGTATGGACCAGGCCTTAAAAGGCATTAATGATCAGCAATTTTTTTTTTTTTTTTAGTTTTTGCCTTCTTGCATTTCAACGGTCATAACTTTTTCATTTTATACAAGAGAAATTCTACTTTTCAATTTTATTGCAGCGTAAATATAAAAAAAAGTGTTTTCCTGCGTTTGTATTTTTACACCATTCACATTTCACACCAAATAACCCATTCGATTAATTCTACTCTTGGTCCTCAGGGCTGACTGTACATACATTGCTCTGCCTCCATCAGGTCACTGGGAGTCCCAATGACCCGATGAAGCAGGGGAAAGCCCTTTGATCATGCCATGGTCAGTGACCGCAGCAATCAAAGTTTTAGCTGCAGATCAGAGGTTTCCTCTGCTACCTGATGCTTACAGGGACTGATCTAATAATGAAGCTGTAACTACATCTCTGTTAGCACAGTTTCGGCACTGGGAGCTGCAAAACAACTCTTTCTGCAGCAACGTCTCTAGACATCACTGCAGAAAGATGACCTGCACTGTCCCCCATACATGGTTGGTGGGTAGTCGATAAGGGTTAATATACCCTAAAGCTGAACCTTCAAAGCTTACAGAATTCTTATCTCAGCATCCTAATAAAATCGATCTCACCAACCAAGTGATCTCTCATTCTTAATTTCTGAATATCACTCCTCAATGACTGAGCTCAAGCAGAGTATTTTAACAATCCAATTTCAGACAAGTACTGTGAAAATTGAGGGAAGACATACAATTATTTGTCTCAGGAAATCATATGATAAATAAAATGTCTGACTTTGCCAAATCTCATAATCTATTAACTGATGCTAAGTCGGCCCTTGAAGAATAAGTACATTGTCTTTCCAATAGTATTTTTTTGAACTCATAACACCAGATCATATTCCACAATACCTTAAAAAAAACCATCTGTGTTGAATTTGACAGTAGATAGATAGATCCATTGTATTCCTTAGCATAGACACACTGCTCTGCATTTTTCAAGAGATCCTATTACCCGCATTCACTTTTACCAAATTAAGGGTGAAGTTCTCAGGGTCCATAGAACTGTCACGGGTGGGCCCGCGACCCCCGTCCCGGGTCGCGGGCACACCCGTGGTCGCCGCTCGAGCGGCGCCGCCCCGCAAAGGGGCGGTGGGCGCGCTCACCCGGCCGCCCCGCTCCTCTCTTACCCGGCGCGCTCCTGTTGCAGTCTCAGCCTCCCGGCGTGCGCCGTCCCCGACTTTTAAGGCGCGCGCGCCGCAACCCGCGGGATTTTAAGGCCCAGTGCACCGGTAATAGGGAATTTTCCCGGTCACTGCCCTTATTTTAAACCTGCCCTTACTGGGCTGTTGCCCGATCTTTAGTGCCATTTCAGCCTATAGAGAAAGCGTTACAAGCCTTGTTTGACTTACCGTGTACGTACCATTAGCTTCCCTTCCTCACCACCATCCCGCCGCCTGCCCTGACCTACCGCCTGTCCACGACCACGAACCTGTGCCGCCTGCCCTTGACCTTCTGCCTGTCCCCGATAACGAGCTTGCCTGACGATTCTGCACCATGCTATACCTTGGCTGCCACCGCAAGCAAGTCACGTCAGGGGTAACGACCCGGTAGACGCCCGCCGCAGCAAGTCCATCCCCCTTTGCGCGGGCTCTGGTTTAAAACTGGGACCTACTTAGATTCCGTTCCCTGGCGTGGCTTACACCATCGCTTGCGGTAGTCCAGTGGATCCACTTCTACGTCCGGGTACATGACAAGAACTTTCCAATGCTTGTGGAATGATTAAAAGATTTCTTCAAGGAGCCAGATTTATCTGCTGCCATCCATGCTTCGGTGGAGAAAATTACTTCAATTACTAGAAACCTCTATGGAATAACCATAAGGGTGCTTTCACACTGAGCTTTTTGATGTGCTTTTTATGCAGAAATGTACAGCATTAACTGCTGTGCCTTTTGGACAAAAATTTATCAGAAAATGTTAAAATGCTTTAAAAAAAACCCAAAAAAACGTCCCTACAAAGCATGTAAGGAAAGGAACGACCCAAAACGGGGTTTCCAAAAAAGCAAAAAATCTTAAAATGGTTCCCAAATTACTGCCCCTCTCCACTCAGAAGTTCCAAGAGATTTCTTTTACTTCTGGGGCTTACTCTTCACACCTGAAGGTAGCTGTCCTTGTAGGAACATAGCAAGAAGTGTTCCCTAGTTTATGGATTTTTTTTCCTCTAATATCTCTGGCTGTTTACTTTGTATTGTTTTCACAGCTGTCTTTCAGATTGACAGAATTAATAATGATTATTTAACTGGAGTTTATACCTAGAAAATTTGGCTGCGGTTTTAATTATTCACTTGTGGAAGCCAATTAAAAGCCAATCATGTTTTTGTGAGGCAAGTTTTCTTCACCTGTGTAAACCCATGATGCGGGAATATACATGGGGTTTGTTTTGTGCTTTTTAAAGCAGAATCTAGTTTTCGAATAAATTTCTTATTTAGGGAAAAACATTTCTCAAGTAGCATTTACGGGGACCGTTTTTTAAAAAGGGCACCCAAAAATTAGAAATTTTATTTTAATGCCTTTTTTTTGGGCCCCCTCGCCAGGGGATTGATGCCCAAAATTTGTATGTAAATGTATGTTCAGTCTGTTTGCACTGTTATTGTATGCTATGTACTGTATGTATATATTATATTGTATCCAAGCATCAACAAATATGGAAAATATAATGATCTTAAAATATACATCTTATGATATTATTAGAAAATATGTAAAATGCATAGAATAAACTATTAACATACAGATATCCCATAAATTCCATAAAACATTTGAAACTGTTTTCCCCTGTGTTTTTAAAAACTTATTTTTTTTTTATGACTATTTCTATTTGAAACTTCTATTTAAAAAATATACTTCATTCAGGAATATAGCTAGTATCTGACAGCACTCACCTCTGAAATAGCTATTATGTTAGTGCAATGGGACTATGAAGTATTCCTGAAAAGGTAAAAATCACAATGTCAGCCTCTCAATGAAGGACAATGTCAGGAAACCCAGTAACCTGCTGTTTCTGTTCTTTTTAATGTACTTTAACAGTAGGTAAACATAGAGGTGTTTTCTAATTTTCTGTTCAGGTTTCTTATCTGTTAGGCAGAGTTCAAAGTGGCTACATAGATTACTTCTCACTATACAGGGAGACTGGTACATCCATGCATTATATATAGAGGTAATTGATTTTAATAGGAACTGTGGAATACTTTCATCACCTGCAATTGAACATTACAGTTTACAGCTGTTTACTCTATGACCAGAATTTCAGTAGGGGACTTTTCTAATAAATAGGGATTTTCCAAAGTGTTCAACCCCTTTGAGTAAAAGGTTCACAATTTAGAGAATGGGGCGAAATTTGTTTCTTAAGTAGTGGATTTCGTTTTTTTAGATTTCAGAAAACTTCGGTTCGGAACGACCACGTCGAACTGTTGGGGTACTTGGGTGAACGAAGTGTGCTTGTTTGATTGATTAAAATGGCTGCGAGCACATGGCGCTACATGGGGCAAAGACACTATGGGAGGACTGACACGGGCACTAGCCTGCAAATAGGACATGTGAGAGGGGAAGCCAATCAGAGACGGCGGGAATCTGTGACTCGTCACCGCACTATATAGTCCTGGGCGCGACGCCAGGGAGCTCACAATCCTCTCACTGTACTGAATCAGGGAAGGTGCTGCCAGCGGCTGCTTAGCTCTTGCTGAAGAATTGATTTTTATATAGCGATTTATGTGGCGGGTGTCTCAGCTTGTCTCAGTGACTGTCTCATTAATGGTTTTCATATTTCAAATTTTTTGGTGTATTGGATCTGAAATCTGTGTGACGTCCACTGCAGTGCATATCATTGATATCCAAAGTGGGATCTAAGCCAGTTCCTGTTGTATTCATTTAAAGAAACAGCGTTTTTTACAATCAAAATACCCACTTCATTTTTGGCATGCTCAATTTCTATTGAGCAATTTAAATCATAGGGGTTAATTTAAGCGTTTTGTTTTGCTGGTGTGCTGACCCAAGAAACCGTTTTTTCAACGCCAACAATTATATAAATTTTTACCTGTAGCCTAAATCACAAGCAAAGGTTAATTACACAATTGTATCTCTTTCCTGTTGGTGTTGGCGTAGAAAACACGCCAATTGTAACACGTACAAAGCTAATGTTGTGCGGACTCAAATCTTTGGGCGCAAATTTACAATCAAGGGGGTTTAAATAAGCGTTGTTTTGCTGGTGTGCTAGACCAAGAAAACCGTCTTTTTCAACGCCCAAAATACTGTATATAATTTTACTGTAGACCTAATTCACAAGCAAAGGTTAATACAATGTATCTCTTGTTGTGTGGCGTTAGGAAAAAACGCAAATTGTAACACGTCTTCAAGTACTAGTTTTGTGCGCTTCATTTCTTTGCGCAATTTACATCCATAGGGTAATTAAAGCGTTGTTTTGCTGGGTGTGCTGACAAAAATAAACCGGTCTTTTTCACGCACAAAATTCTGTATATAAATTTTTCTGGAGCCTAATTCACATGCAAAGGTAATTACAACTGTATCTTCTTGTTGTGTGGGTAGAAAACAACGACATTTGTAACACGCTACCAAAGCTACTTGAGTTTGTTGCGGCTAAATTCTTTGGCGCAATTATCATACAGGGGTTAATTAAGCGTTGTTTTGCTGGAGTGCTGACAAAATAAACGTCTTTATTATACGTCAAAATATATACATTTTCCTGTAGCCACATTCACAAGGAAAAAAGGTTTAATTACAACTGATCTCTTGTTGTATTGTGGCGTAGGAGGCAAACACGCAATCTGTAACACGATTAAACGCTATTAGTTTGTTGTGGCTCAATACTTTGGCGAAATTTACATTCCAGGGTTAATTTAAGCGTTGTTTGCTTGGTGGTGCTGACAAAATAAACCGTCTTTTTCAACAGACATCAAAATATATACATTTTTCGCCTGTAGCCTATTCATGGCCGAAGGTTAATTAAGCCTTTTTGTGCTTTTACTTTTGTTAAAACACACCGTGTTTTAAACAAACCACTACAAGTACAATTTTTCTGTCCATTTGTGGAGAGCAATTTATATCCAAGGTTACCAAGCTTGTTACTGGGTTCATTTGAGTCCAAAAACAGGGGTGTATATTTATCATATAAAGATATCATCATCAAAACAGTGTCTGGACATTTTCGAACAAACAGTATGTCAGTAGCGAAGTCGCAGGCATCTGCACCTGAGAGTGGCAGTGGCACAAACAATTCTGGAACAGGCCCAGGGTCGCAGCACAGGAAAGGGCGACGTCGGCAGCAGGGGGTCACTCGGTGAACCGGCACCAACTGCCGCTGTCATCTAGCGGCCGTTGTGTGTTCAGAACCCAAGGGTTCTTGATTGGTTGGACTAGGTCCATCCTCTTACTCCCAGATGACATTCTGTCAACCCAGCCAAGAGTCGGTTGGAGAACATCTGACCTACAGCGGCCTCACCTAGTCTTCAGCCCGCCTAGTCCATCCGGGTTCCCTACAGCAGAGATCTACTATGTGGTCTGGGCTCAGAAAACGCACTATATAGCGAGATGAAAAATTGTGGAGGGCCAGTCAGCAGCTAACTTGGCAGCAGAAGAAATGGGGCCAAATCCCCTGCGTCTTGCAGTAGGCGGCAATGTATAGATGTGGAGAGATGGCATGGGAGGTCATGTTGTGAGAGTCAGCCTTGGCATACCAAGAACGGTGATGAGGACTAAGCAAGTGACAGATGAAAACAAAATAGATAATGGATGTAGCCCGGAACGCACTTGGGAGCCGGGTGAGCAAGGGCTTCATATCGTCAGGAGAATGAGGGCGGTCAGCTTGCGCGTTCAGGCGAGCGGCGCAGCCAAGCAAGTGGGTGTTGGCCGTGAGTCAGCAGGATAGCAGCTGTGTGTGGTCGGGAGCCAAGCTGGCCACGGGGTAAAAAACCCGTTCTCTGCAGGTCAGAAAGTTGTGGCCACAGGGGCTCTGCGAGGCCGCGGTGGCAGTAGTCACTCAGTGCGGAGCGTTGGCGGTAAAAATCCTGTAATCGTCGGTGTGGCAGTTCTTTGCTTAAGACACGGAGAGCCGATATGGGTATAATGTAGAATATGTAAGCAGAAAGGGGGAGCGTGGCCAGGGAGCTAACGTTGGCACCACCGGTCCTGCGGTTCAAAACATGCAGCGTCACCATCGTGTGGCTGCGAGAAACCGTGGCTCAGATGTGGGGGTCTATCATTGCCGACGCGCTCAGCAAACAGCTAGCAGCAGCAGCAGCTGGGGCACGCATGCATTGCAGCCAGTCAAGACTCACACCACCTTGCAGAAGAAGGGAGCTGTTTCTCTTTGAACATCATCTCCCGGTCAAGATGATCCTGCTCCTCGCTACTTCTAGGGCGCCAGCCAGTCGTTCGCGAGGCGATTGCCAAAGAGACAACAGTATGCCGTGTCCAAAACCATCCCTAAGGTTGCAGCAGCTGACGTTGTGCTCTGTCCAAGTTGTTGTCGCTGCTGTCCCTCACTCTTTCCAATGGGTGGACTCATGCATCCGTTCAGAGAACTGAATGGCTTGTGCCGTAGACGATGTATGGAGTGTTCCAAGCCCGTAATTTATTTTCCAAAAAGGCATGTACCAGCTACTTCATAAATTTGTAGAACAGAAGGTGGGTCAGTCCTTGAGCTTTCGGTTTTTTCCAAAAAGGTGCACGGCAGCGCGGACGTCTGGAGCTGTAACTACGGTCAGGGCCAGTACATGTCCTTTACGGCCCACTGGGTGAATGTGCTTCCAGCCCAGGCAACACCAACAACTTGGACAGGAGACGCCGCTTTCTCCTCCACTTGTCAAACTGCTGCCCCTGCGCCAATGTCGCCTCTCCTCCTCCACACCACCACATCTCAGCCTCCACAAGTACTGCTCCATATTACCACATGTGTAGGGCAAAAGCGGGTGTCACGCAGTTCTACACCTGGCTTGCCTCGGCGAACGAAGTCACACAGGGGAGGAACTGCTCCGCGTCATGCAGCAAGAAATCGATGTGTGGCTTTCTTTCCCCGCCAACTGCAAAATCGGAACCATGGTGACGGACAATGGGAGGAAAATGGTGTCCGCGCTGCACCGAGGAGGGATGGTCCATGCGCCCTGCATGGCGCAACGTGTTCAAAACTGGTTGTGAAAAGGTTCCTGAAGTCTTCCACCGATCTTCAGAACATTCTGAAAATGGCCAGGAAACTGTGCATTTCACTTTATCCCTTCGTTACAAAGCCCGGAACACCCTCTCGATTGCAGCGGCCCGAACGGCCTCCCCCAACACACTCTGATATGCGATGTTTCCACCCGCTGGAATTCCAGCCTGCACATGTTGGACCGCTGTATGAACAGAGAAAGGCCATTAAGATTTTTTGATGATCCAGGCAGACAGATACTCCCCTTTGGGTAACTTTGATGTCACCCATGGCAGCTCATGCTGACCCCTGCCTTTTTTGGGGCCCTTTTGGGGAAAAAGGCCCAGTTATTTGTGTCGCAGGACAAAGGGATGAATAACGTCTTTTCCCTGTTCATGTCTGGAACAGATGCGAAAAATCTGTTGGGGGGGAGGAGGAAGTGGGCGATAATCTCGTGGCCAATGAGTTGGTGGGGACTAAAAGGGAGGAGGGGGAGGACTTTTGGGCAGAAGCATTGTTGGTGAAATTAGTGGTTTTTTACCCAGGTACAAAGAGGAGGACCCGGAGCAGCTGGAGGAGGTGGATGGAGATGGGGAGATGAGGCAGAGACCCCCAAGCACCGTGGCAGTATACAGTGGAAAAGGGGCAGGGAGCCCCCCGGAGTCACTTTTGCAGATGGCCGCAGCATGTTATTTGCCTGGCTAGTACAGCCCCAATAGTAGCTCCGGCAGAGGGGATTCTGGCTCTCCACCTATTGGACCCTGTACCCGGGCCCCAAAAAAGGGGGCCTTTTTCCCAGCTATTTAAGGGAAGACAACTCAAATAATTAGGGAAAAATCCCCCGTAACGTTTGGCCCCTGCCTATTTTCGGGGGATCGTCCTCCTCGACAGGTCTGACCCGGGGGGGTTTTCAAAGGGGTCAGTACTACTGCCGGGCTCTGGGGGAAGGTGGGGGGGGGGGGGAGCAGTCCCAGCTCCATCAGTAGTAACCCCAAGTCTGGGTCACTGATGAGCAGCTTCCCTTTACCCCCTAGTGAGGAGGGCAGTCGCCCCGCAGCAAAACAGCAGGACCTGGAGCAGTCCCTGAACCAAACGGGTTTTTGGCCTACTTGGACAGCACTCGCCACCCCAGTTGAGATCCGTGGACTACTGGGCAGCCAAATGGGTGTGTGGCCAAAATTTCCGGTTTGCAGTGGAGAAGCTGTCCTGCCCCGGCCCGTAGTGTGCATCAGGGGTGTTCAGTGCGGCGGGGGGCCATCGTTTCCCCAAGGAGAACCCGTTGTCCCCGGGAAAAGGGAAGACTGACCTTTGTCAAGATGAATAAAAGGGGGGATCGGCCCCGGATTTCCACAACCAAGCCTTTGGCGTCGTCTGGGTTTAACTACCTGCCTCAGCCACATTTTGATGCCGCCACCCGCCTGTGCCACAATCTGCTGCGTTTCTCCATTGCCCCCACATTTTACCAGGGACTGGTATTTCCACCACTCAAACTCTGTCATTTTGCCATCTTTGGGGCCTCATGCTGCTTCTGCTTTTTGTTGCCGTACTCCACACTGTGTATTTGCCCTGTTGACCCATGCTGCTGCGGGCTGCTGCCATGTCCTCCACATGTGTCATTGTGCCACTGCCGGGCCTTTATGCTGTGCCCCCGTGACCCCCCTCTCAGTCATTGTCCACTCTGTGGGTTCCTCCTGTTTTGCCACTCCAGAATGTCATTGTGCCCCCCTCTCTGACCTCATGCTGCTGCTGTGACTCCCGCCGTGCCCTCCCCCACTGTGTCATTGGCCATGCCTGATTCTGCTGCTGCCGCCTGACCCCCGCTCTCAGCATTGTGCCCAATTTTTGGCTTCCTCCTGTTTTTCCCCCCTCCAGAATGTATTGTCCACTGCCCGATCTATGCTGCTGCGTGTGACCTCCCCCACTTGTGATTGTGCCACTCTGTGGCCTAATACTTTTTGCCCCCCCTCCAGAATGTCATTGTGCCCCTGTGATCTCTATGCTGCCGCCCCTGACCCCCACACTGTTTGGATTGTGCCCCTTGTGGCCTAATTTTTTTTTTGTTTTTCCCGCCTCCAGAAAGTATTTTGCCATGCCTGATCTCATATGCTGCGCCGTGACCCCCACACTGTTGATTGTGCCACTCTGTGGCTAATACTGTTTGCCCCTCCAGAAAGTCATTGTGCCACTGCCTGATTTTCCTG
>JAODAL010022945.1:0-63668 GCA_025379985.1 Phyllomedusa bahiana | reverse complement strand
AATTCACATCTGTTTTTTTCGTGGGGTATTTTATACACGGGGTTTTTTTAGCCTTTTTTTAGGGGGGGTAATTTGGGTAAAATACAGGGTGGTATTTATCATATACAGCATCTTCAAAAAACAGAGTCTGTCTTTTTTTATCAAAAGTATGTCAGACAGAGAGGTGGCGGGGCCCTTCACACAGTGGCAGGGCACAAACTTTCCTGGAGCAGGGTGAATGGGTGGGGCCAGAATCCGTTTAATATAGCGGGCCAAAGTTTTTGCCCAGAACCCAAAGGGGGTTTTTGATTGGTTGACTAGGTCCCTACTTCCCCCCCAAAGACATTGAAAAACCCACCCAAAGAGCGGTGGGTTCGTCAGACACACCCTTAGTTGACAGGGCCCCGGGAGGGGGGGCCCTCATCTGTTTTCAACGACCCTTTTCCCATCAGGTTCCCTCAGCCAGAAATACTTTGTGATCGGGGGCTCAGGCCACTATACAAAGGACGAACCTTTGAGGACAGTCAGCCGGAAATTGGCAGCGAAGAGGGGGGGCAGAATCCCCTGCTTCTTGCAGTAGGTGGAAAGTATTGATGTGGAGAGTGGTAGGGGGGTTTATGTTGGAGAGGCACCCTCTGCTACCGAGCCCCATTGGGAGGACAGAGGCGTCAAACAAAATCGATGATCATCGTGGGGAGAAGAGGGCGTAACTTGCCGTAGCAGGGTGCAGCCAGCAAGGCCATTTGGGGCCCGGGAGTCAGTGGGGGCAGCAGTGAAGTCAGAAGCCCAAAGGTCATGGGTAGCCACCCACCTCTCGGTCCAAAAAGAGCAGGACATTTTTTCTCACCGATGCAGGGGGGGTAGTACTCCCTCAGTGCAGAGCTTTGGGCGGTAAAATCAGCTTTCGGCGGTGTGGAATTTTTTTTGCAAAGGGGCCCCGGAGGACCAAACTGTGTTTGTAGAACGGAGCAAAAGGAAGCGGGGCCCAGGAGCAACGTTGGCACCCTGGGCCCCGCGTCAACACATCAGCGTCACCCCACTGGCTGGGAGAAAAGTTTCTCAATGTTGGGCCATCCTGCCCCCAAACCAGCGCACCCATGGAAAACCCTGCCATTTCAGCCAGCCAAGGGTCCCCCACCTCTGCAGAAGGGAACGGTTTTTTCTTTTAACCATCTCCCGGGCCAATGCCCGCTCCTCCCCATTCATGGGACCAGCTCGTTCACAGAGGCATTGTCAAGAGAAAAATAGGTTCCAACCATCCTAAGGTGGAAGCGTCGGCTCCGTCGAAGTGTTGGGACTGCAGTCCCTCCCTTTCCAAATAAGGAAAAAACCCCCCATTCAAAAAATGTAGAAGAGAAAAGGGGGGACAGTCCTTACCCATCGGGGTTTCTTCCAAGGTGCACTGCAGCACAGACGTGTGGAGCTGTAACTATGGTCAGGAACAGTACATGTCCTTTACGACCCACTGGGTGAATGTGCTTCCTGCATAGCCACACCAGCAACTTGGACAAGAGACGCCACTTTTTCCTCCACGTTGTCAAACTGCTGCTCTTGCGCCAATGTCCGCCTCTTCCATCATCACCATCTCAGCCTCCACAAGTGCTGCTCCATCATACCACATGTGCAGGGCACAGTGGTGTCACGCAGTTCTATACCTGGTTTGCCTGGGCGGACAAAGTCACACAGGGGAGGAACTGCTCTGCGTCATGCAGCACGAAATCAATGTGTGGCTTTCTCCGTGACAACTGTAAATCGGAACCATGGTGACAGACAATGGGAGGGACAGAGGAGGGATGACCCATGCACCCTGCATGGCGCATGTGTTCAATGTGGTTGTGAAAAGGTTCCTGAAGTCTTCCACCCATCTGCAAGACATTCTAAAAATGGCCAGGAAACTCTGCATGCACTTCATCCATTCCTACAAAGCCAAGCCTCCTTGAGCTGCAGCGGCAGAATGGCCTCCCCCAACATAGGCTGATATGCGATGTTTCCACCCGTTGGAATTCTAGCCTCCATATTTTAGACCGCCTGTATGAATAGAGAAAGGCCATTAACGATTTTTTGATGATCTAAGCGGACAGGAGTACTCCCCTGTGTAAATTTGATGTGAGCTAGAGGCAGCTCATGCGTGACACCTGCCGTTTGCTTAGGCCCTTTGAAGAGGCCACATTATTTGTCAGCCACCAGGACTACAGGATGAATAACGTCATTCCACTGCTTCATGTCCTGGAACAGATGCTTCAAAATCTGTCTGGACAGGGGATTGGAGAAGTGGCGACTACATCTCACGGCCATGAGTCCAGTGGGGCTGAACTGGAGGAGGAGGGAGACATTGGGACACAAGCAGTGGTCTGGAAAATAAGTGTTTTTTCCACTCAGGTTTACAGGAGAGGAGGAGCAGGAGCAGCCGGGTAGGTAGATGGAGATGAGGAAGACAAAGGCAGATGACCCAGAAGCACCGTGGCAGTATACAGTGGGGATGGAGGCAGGGAGTTCCCCAGAGTCCCCTTACGCAGATGGCCCTCAGCATGCTGATTTGCCTGGTTAGTGACAGCCGAATAGTCACCATCCGGCAGAGGGATGACTTCAGGCTTTCCACCCTCTTGGACCCTCGCTACCGGTCCAAAATGGGAGCCTTTTTTCCAGCTGCCGAGAGGGAGGAGAAACTGGCGTACTATAGAGAAATCCTGTGTAGTCAGTTGGCCGCTGCCTATGTGTCGCAATAGTCCATCCTCTGACAGGTCTGACCAGGTGGTTCCTCATCGCTCACGTACCACTGGCTGCTATTGGGAGGTGGGGGGGGTAGGAGCAGTAGCAGCTCCATCAGCAGAAGCCTAAGTCTGGAGTCGTCAATGAGCAGCTTCCTTCACCTACCTAGTGAGGAGAGTACTCAGCAGCAGCAGCAGGACCTGGAGCAGACCCTGAACCAGCAGGTGGGCCTACTTGGGCAGCACTCTTCCACCCCAGGTAGAAATCCGCTTACTACGGGGCAGCCAAACGGGAATTTGTGGCCGCAACTTCGGGGTTTGCAGGGGGAAAAGCGCCCTCCCGGCCCCAGTTGGGGCCTGAGCGGGTTTCAGTCCCGGGGGGGACATCATTACCCCAAGGGCCCCGCTTTCCACCCAAAATGTGGAGAGACTCCCCTTTTGCAAGTGATCAGGCGTTTTGGCCGGGTTTTTCCACACACCAAGCCCTATGCTCAATCAGCCATTACCCTCCCCAAAACTTTGGAAATTTTTGGGATTCAAACTCCTCCTCAGCTACTGTTTTGATGCTGCCACCCGCCTGAGCCCCCACATCTCTGCCACTGCTTTATTGCCCCACCACCACTTTTGCAAGGACTGGGATTCCACCCCCCCCACACTCTGTCATTTTGCCACTCTGTGGACTCCTGATGTTTCTGCCCACAAACCCATCTGTCATTGTGCCACTCTGTGGCCTACTAGTTTCGCACCCCCCCAAATTTGTCATTGTGCCACTCTCGACCTCAGCTGCTGCTGCTTTGCTGCGTCACCTCCACACTGGTCATTCGCCCCTCGGGCTCTTTTGCGCCCTCTCCAGAATTTTTCATTGTCCCCTCTGTGGGGCCCCGATGTTGCTGCCCCCTCCACCTCTTCATTGGCCCCCCGTTTGTCCCGATGTTGCGCCACCCCCCATCTGCGTTTAAAGGGGCAGGTTTTGTTCTTAAGCGTTTCCCGCTTATGTTTTTTGGTCAGTTTTTGGGCCCCGTAAGTGCCAAAAGGAAAGTAGCAATTTTAATAGCTGCTGTCATGTTTTATGTCATACAAAACACAGAATTGTATGAAGACCAAACCCCGTCCATGCTATTTTACATACAAAAAACCTAAAAACCTCTACAGGCCCTATGCAGCCAGAAAATAGCTGTTTTTTAACATGATTCGCCGCAAATAAATTTGGGTCGAAACGATTTTTGTCGGAAACTTCGGCGAACTCGGTGAATCGAATTTTGAGAAATTCGCCCATCTCTAATTATAACCCTTCCCAGTTTGATGGGCAGCAACAATTCCTTCTCTAAGATCATTGTTGTTGTATTTCCTCATTAGCAGTGTGTTAACACACTGCTGAATCTTCCAGACCATTAAACTGCTAAAACTTCTGAGTGAGGACTTCCTTTTTGCAGGCAGAAGTGTAGTTTTTATTGGTGCCAATTAGGGATGGATGCCGCTTTTTGATCACTTTTTATTCCAATTTTTTTGGTATGTGAAATACAAAAAACTTTATTTTTTTCTTCCACAGTGTTCAACATATGGGATAAATGATGTTATATTTTAATAGATCTGACTTTAACAGACATGGAAATTCCAATTATGTGCAATTTTTTTAGTTTTTTTATTTGTAAAATTCCTAAAGGTAGGTGTTGTGAACTTTTAATATTTTTGTATTATTTTTTATTTGTTGGGGATCTGATTCATTCTTACACCGCGGCCGCTAACTATTTGAAGGATTAAACAGCTGCCTCCATTCCTGGCTGATAGCAGTGGGTATCAGCTGTAATTAACAGCCATCATCTGCTTCATAGCTCCTTACCAACATTATGAAGTAACTTTACATCAAATGTCGGTAAGGGGTTAATTACTGTTATTTTATCATGTAAGAATTTTACCAGTTTAAATAAAAAATTAATTCTTGGACGAACTATTGTAAGATGAGTTCCAAGGATAGTAAAAACAAGAATTTAAGTCACCAGTAGTTAACACAAGTAGTTATCCTAAGCAAACATACAGAATAAACTAAGTTGCTTAACTTCAGTCCAATTCAATAATAGTAGTAAATTCAATAGATGTCTAAGCATGCTTTTATGCTCTCATGGATCTCTGTGAAATAATATACCAAGCTTCAAACTGAGTCCCCTCTCTGCTTTATTATTGAGCTTTTGACAAAAAAAATACATTGTTTATAACTGGCATGTCTATAGAACATTTTTTCTAGAAGATAGCGACACGGGTGGTCCATCAGCCGCAGGTTGGGCAGCGAGCACATCCGTGTCCTGTCCGTGCCCCCCCGCGCTGGGAGCGGGTGGCGCCGCGGTCCGCATGTCGGGCCGCGGGCGCACTCGGCTCCCCGAGAGCCAGGACTTACCTGGCCACTCTTCTTTACCCGTATGGCTCTTTGCCGTACCTAGTGCGCACGTGGCAGTTCTGTGATATTTAAAGGGACAGCACGCCGGTAATTGGTTTATTGTCGGCCACTGGTCTTATATAAGGTTACCGCCCCGACACTTCCGCGCTGGATCTATTGTGCCCATTGTCTTTAGAGAAAGCGTTGGAAGTGCGTTCTAGTATCTTTGGTGTTCTGACCCTTGTGCTACGTTTTTTGACCCCGAACCTTTGCTGCCTGCCCTGCCCATTTTGCTACGTTTCTGGACCACGAATCTTGACGCCTGCCCACGACTACGCCTACGCCTGACGATTCTGTACCACGCTAACCCTTGGCTGCCACCGCAAGCAAGTCACGTCAGATGTAGCGTCCTGGTAGACTCCCGCTGCAGCAAGTCCATCCCGCTTTGTGGTGGGCTCTGGTGAAAACCAGGACCTACTTAGACTCCGCTCCCTGGCATGGCTTATACCATCACTTGCGGTGGTCCAGCGGATCCACTACTGCTGTCCATTACCGTTAGATCCGGCCATGGATCCTGCCAAGATGTCCCTGCCCAGTATCGCAGACCTCACGTCCGTCATTGCCCAGCAGTCGCAGCGGATTTCACAACAGGCACAACAGTTGGATCAGCCATCCGACATGGCACGACAGCTCCTCACATCTCAGAAACAGCTGCCACCTCCATCTGTGGTTCCTTCTACGCTCCCCATTCCGTTGGCTTCGGTTGGCCCCAAGCTTCGACTTCCTCTACCATCTAAGTTTGACGAGGACCCGAGGCTTTGCAGGGGTTTGATCACCCAGTGCTCCATGTACTTCGAGCTTATGGATGATCAGTTTCCCACAGAAATGGCAAAAGTGGCATTCGTGGTCAGCCTACTTTCCGGGAAGGCCCTGGCTTGGGCAACACCCCTCTGGGATTGAAGCGACCTGGTGACTGCAGACTTACAGGCCTTCCTCCAGGAATTTCGTAGCATCTTCGAGGAACCAGCGTGTGCGTCTTCTGCCGAGACGGCACTCCTGAGTCTTCGCCAGGGTGACTCCTCCGTGGGAAACTATGCCGTACTATTCCGTACTCTGGCCTCGGAGTTATCCTGGAATGATGCAGCTCTCTGCACCACCTTTAAGAAGGGGTTATCCAGCAAGGTGAAGGATGCACTGGCCGCTACAGACCTTCCGTCCTCTCTGAGCGAACTCATTCACATGGCCACTCGCATAGATGTTCGCTTCACCGAGAGACAGGAGGAGCTCCGCCAGGAATGAGACATAGTACGTCCCCGCCAGCTGCCTCGACAAGCCCCAGCAACCGGTCAATGCGCGCACCTAGGTCCCGTGGGAAAGGCGTCACTAGGTGCTAACTCTCCCGCTCCACATTTGACAATACCGGTACTTCTAATTTCAGAACTCTTTGACCGGCTCCGGGGAGCCAAGTTCTTCTCTAAACTAGATCTGCGTGGAGCATATAACCGCGTTAGAATTCGAGAGGGCGATGAATGGAAGACGGCCTTTATCACGCGTGACGGGCACTTTGAATACTTGGTGATGCCTTTTGGGCTATGCAACGCCCAGGCCGTCTTTCAGGAATTTGTCAAAGACATCTTTAGAGACCTCCTCTACTCTTGTGTCATCGTCTACTTGGACGACATCTTAATTTTTTCTCCTGATCCTCAAACCCATCGGTGGCAGGTACACCAGGTACTGAGTCGTCTCCGCAGCAACCGGCTATACGCCAAGTTGGAAAAAATGCCTTTTTCACCGGACGAGCCTTCCATTCCTGGGTTATATCATCTCGGATAAGGGCCTTCAGATGGATCCAGTGAAGTTATCGGCCGTTCTGCAGTGGCCTCGACCTACGGGACTTCGGGCCATACAGCGCTTCTCGGGGTTCGCTAATTACTAACCGCTAACCCTTGGCTGCCACCGCACGTCAGGGGTAGCGACCTGGTAGACTCCCGCCGCAGAAAGTCCATCCCGCTTTACGGTGGGCTCTGGTAAAAACCGGGACCTACTTAGACTCCGTTCCCTGGTGTGGCTTATACCATTGCTTGCGGTAGTCCAGCGGATCCACTACCGCTGTTCGTTACAGATAGGATAACTAGAAGTTTGACCTTGTGTCTAGCCTGCCGATTCTTATCTATAAATTTTTCATTTAAATCTGTCCATTCAAACTATTTTATTTATGTAAAAAATGCTATACAAATTTTGTGGAATTTTCTTGTGACATTTGTATGTGTGTATTACACAAGTATGCCAATTTATATTTATTCAGTTTCATCATAGGTCATTCTATTATTGAAACATAATTCAAATAATATTATTGTGCAAATCACTTCTGCCTGTCTTTTAGCAGTTCTCCAACATATACTAAGTGATGCAGCAGTCATGCATGTAATTAACAACTATTGAGTGCTTTATTGTCAAATGTTTGTTAGGGGAGTCAAGCAAATGCACAAAACAAGCATTGTGAATTCTCTTTATCAGGTCTTGACCAAACTATTGACTTCACTGCATTTCTTTTATAAAGAACCTGTTTGTAGCTTACAACAGGACTTCTAGTTCCTAGAAAAAGCTAAAATGAATTTTACAGATTGCCATTTCAGTAAAAGCACAAAGGAAGAAACCTACAGTATGTAAATATATTACTCACAGCAATAAAGTGCACCACTACAGTGGCGAGCCAAGGAAGTCTAGAGGAGACGATCAAGTCATATTGCCTCAAGTAAATAGAGAAAACAGTTGACACTGGGGAGAAAGATGAATAATAATTCTGTCATCTCTAGTGTTTGGAAAGTTTTTATAAGGACTATGAATCTGTCTGGAAAAATAATTCCATTTACATGAGTTGTGTTATCAATACATGTCTCATAAAAAAAACTGTGAAGTCAACTTTTTCAGTTACTGCCTACATCAGCATAAATATCAGTAGTTTCTTAGATATGGGCAAAATATTGCTCCTATATTATGGATTATAGTATACTGATACATTTAAAACGTCACTACCACGTCATTGAAAATTAAATTCTAAATTAAAATCTTATAATATAGGAAACACCTAAGTAAAATAAAATATCTAGAGCTATCAAATAATGCAACTTCATAAAGAATATAATTATTGGTCTTAAATGTAGTCTAGTGTTTCAATATTAAAAATCTTTGGTAAAATCAGAATGCTGCACTTCACACAGAAAAAGTAAGTGTTATAACAAGTAGATTGTGATTTTCAAGAGTACTTACTGTCCCTGTGTAGTACAGTGTCCTTCATGCCGAAAAGCTTGGTAATTACTCAGTAACAAGCCACAGCATTGTGATACTTTGTATCAGTATAATGTACTAATGCAATAAATTTACAAAGTTAGTCAACTTTAAATGTAGAGCATTTCAAACATGTGGCATGTGGCCCACATGTGGTTCACAATGAATATCTTTGCATTCCAGCCAAAATAACGATATGTAACAAAAGTTTAAATATCACATAGCTTAATTTTTGCAGTTTTAAAATGACCGATTACTACTTGCATTGTGTCTATTTAATAACAAAGCCTATCTAAACGTCCAGACCAACAGAGTCGGTCTCTGAGCGAAGAGTGAAGCACAGAAAACTAGTGCAGACCATTTGAGTTTTGAGACAAACAACAACTCTTTTATTCCAAATATTTACAAGAAAACATGATGAAAGTTTCAGACACAAAAACCATGTTGAACACTTGAAAAAGCTGTGAAGCAAAACCCTGGGTTGGGTTCTACTGATTAATGTTCCACATGTTTTTTTGTCTGAACATTTTACAATTTTTCCTTGTGAGTATATAGTATAAAAGATTTATTTGTCTCAAAACTCAAAAGGACTGCACTAGTGTTCTGTTCTATGCTCTTTACAGATTATTAGAGACTGACTGTGTTGGACAGTGCATTCACTGCAAAAAGAACATTGTTTTGGGTTAACTTCAACAATATATGCAGACGGGCTGTATTTTCCACAAGTTTGAACTTTAATGTGGCAACCAAAATGTTTTGCTTATTTTCTAGTTTACATTTGTATTACTAACTGATCGGTTATTTTTTACTTTGGTGGCTCCATTGTTATTCCTAGGCTTGAAACATATCCACTTTTATATCAATTTATATTACCACATCAATAGCAGGGAATATTTTAGTAGCTATTAATAATACCTACCTACTATGCCACCTGCCACATGTCAGTCACTTTGCCATTAGACTTCTATTGGCTTGCTTGGTGTGCCTAATGTGATCGATTACTAGTTGGTGCAGGTAGTTATTTACACTTATAAAAAGGAAAAAAGTCTCTTGTGAGATCCAGAAGTCCTGACATTCACCTTGGATAAGTTTTGAAATTAATCACCATGAACAGGATTTCTCCCAGAGTATGAAAGTTGGTAGCAAAGAAGAGAGTTCAAAAGTCTTTAGGAAAACATTAAAGGGGTCGTCTTACCTTGCTGTTTTCTAAAGCTTCAGATTCACAGTTCCTCACTTTTAGGCTGTGGGTGGTTTCTTTAACAGTGATTAACATATCAGCTCCATATTCCCAACTCTTTTGATTTCACTGACATGACTGCAGGAGATGTCATCTAAAGTGCACAAAACTACAGAGCTCAAAGTAAATAATCAAACGTATTTACTCTCCTTTGTTTGTGAGAGATAACACACTCTGTTCTCAAGCTGCAGCCCATCCTGGTGACATCAATCCCTGCTCTCTGTCAAACCAAAGAAAACTGACCACGGTATTATCAAGAGAGAAAAGTATTTGGAAAAAGTGAGACAACCCCTTTAATTTTACTGTTGTTCTCATTCTTTTTTATGCTGGACTTTTTGAAATAAACTTACTTTTCTATAAAAGTAGATTTTTTTGCAGGCCTTAGACTGTTGATTTGGCTTATGATAGCCTTTGAGTTTCTGTGTATAGATTGTAAACGGGTAATGATTACTAAAACAGTTAAACCATGATAACATTTACAGGATGACATACATAAGATAAAAGTATATCATAGAGTAACACATAAATAGTACAGAGAAATTATAGGCATTTTTTTTATTTTCTTCCTAAAAACAACACCTATCTAATTATCATAAGTGACAAATAAGCTTAGAGAGGAAGTTCTTTTGAAGCGCACAGGTCTGGTGGTTCACATAGAATCTTAAGGAAAATGGGGTTTTTTGGGTGCCATGTGACATCTTTTTAAAAGTTCTACAAATATTTTTCCTCCCAAACTGCCACCAGTTCAGAGGCTCTCATCGCTTAAACTCCCCACGTTCAACTTCTAGTCAACTCTTATTGCATAATGCACACACCATATAGTGTATGAGAACAAATTCGCTGTAAGCGTGTGTTCACAGAATAGATTTTGACACCGAATTTGGCACTGGTTCACATGAAATTCCATGGCAAAATTCATGTGAAATCCGTGTCCTATTCATTTGAGTTGAAAGGTTGTGCCATGATGCATAAAAAAGTTGACATGTCACTTCTTAAATGTGGAGTTCTGCTTTGGGTAGCTCCGCTGAAAAGGGGCTAATCCATGTCAGATAAAGCAACAAAATCCACATTAACATTTTAAATTCCATGTTTAAAATCCACACCAAGAGATACATGTCTTTTTTCAAGTGGAAAAATCTATTGTGTAAATATACCCTCACAGGTTCGTTCACTCCATGTAATCAGGCCTTACATAGGACTGGCATGACACAAAAAGAATCAATTAAGAACAGCACCATGCCCTAAAATGTACATCAATTGAAAATGGACAAGAATACAATAGAGTCTTAAACACGAGCTTGTCCAATCTTGCCATCCAGATTACATCAAAATCCTGGCATCCAAATGTCCATATATTTAATACAAAAATGCCAGTGCCTACACCAAAAAAAAAGTGTGATGCCTCAGCTTCTATAGAAACTTTCTTCAGAAGCTTTAAAAGAATATGAGTTAATTGCATTGTATCCATCAGGCTTGCTGCTATCAAGTTCTTTATTACATTGGAATATGTTTGATAACGGAAAATTGTGTCTCAATTTTACTTAATATTGTTAACAAAAAAAAATCCTGCAATCACAAGACAATTTTAATGAGTAATCCAAAGATACTAAATGTGTCCTGAATGAACAGTGGTTCACATCCTTATAAAACAAAAACAAGCTCTACAAAAATATGGAACCACTATTGGGTGCATATTAGCACTGGTTTTGAGCACAGTTGCTTTGAAGGAACAGATTTTTATCTGTTTTATAAAGCGATAAATAAAAATACATTTAGATTCTATAGTCATTAAAGTGGATAGTATAAAGAATAATGTTATTGGTTTTTTGTGTGCTTCCGAATTGAGTAAAAATGTAATTTGACCGAAATATGAGTGGATTGATTTGGGCCAAACCAAATCAAGTTTTGGCGCTAAAAAAATTAACCATAACCATACACCTAATCCAAATTAGGTGCAGAATCACTTCATAAAGGAAATCCTATTGTGTTGTTAACTAGAAGTAATGGCAGGCTGAGAGCACCGCCAGTTCAGAAAGTGGTAAGTTATCTTGTACAAACCAGTAAAAAACATTTATTCTAACCCCAACTTTTGGCTATGGTTAGGATTAAGGCTAGGGTCACAGAGTAAATTTTTTTTCACATGTAATTGGCTGTTAGCATAGTTTCCAGATATGAAAATATAAATAAGCCTTCCACTCAGTAAACAAAACAGGAAAAATAATCTACACATTTTTGTCATGACCAGCCTATCCTATATATCAGTGATATATAAGTGCTGCCTCTGCTTAATAATTTTACTATACAGTAGAGGTAATTTTTTTTAATTTAATGTGACTGAAGGTCATGTAGACTCCATGGGCCTTATATATAAAGACTGTCTAGCAGTAAGACTGTCTTTGTTGGCTGTAGCAACCAATCAGAGCTCAGCATTTATTTTTATAGAGCACAATATGAATTGAAAGCTGAGCTCTACTTGGTTGCTATGGGCAATAAAGAAAGTCTTAGTGCTAGACATAGACTTAAGGCCCCATAAAGGCATTTGAGGTACAGTAGAAGAATCCACAGAGGTAACAGACAATAGAATTATTGATAAATAGTGTTGATCGAACTGTTCTAGAAAAGTTAAGTTCTTATAGAACGTCTCTTAGAATTCAAACCGAACCAAACATTTTACTGTTTATTTAAGTAAAGTTCTAGTTCTAGTTTGTCACGCCATTTTCAGTTTCATTTTCAGCCGCTTCCTGCACTTTTGGCAGCCATCCAATCACCTTTCTGCACTTTTGGCGGCCATCCAATCAGTGCAGAGCACAGAGAAGTGTCAAAAACATCATCGCTGAGGTGTAGGACTCTCATTGGCTGCTAAAATCACATGACCATGTTATATATATTTCACTGTATTGCCTTGTGAACGCCATTTTCAACTCACTCTTTGTATAGTACAGACTGCTCTTAGTTAGTTAAATAGCATTTTCCTCTCCATAGACATCAATAGTTAGGGAGTTTGGTATTTCTGGCTGCATCTTTCCCACACCAAAAAGCTGTTATTTGGCGACATTTACAGCCTCACATAACACCTAACTCTCATATACAGTGGGTACGGAAAGTATTCAGACACCTTTACATTTTTCACTCTTTGTTTCATTGCAGCCATTTGGTAAGATCAAAAAAGTTAATTATCTTTGCTCATTAATGTACACTCTATACCCCATCTTGAAGAAAAAAAAGTAGATATTTTTGCAAATTTATTAAACAAGAAAAGCTGAACTATCACATGGTCATAAGTATTCAGACACTCTGCTGTGACACTCATATCTAACTCACATGCTGAACATTTCCATCTGATCCTCCTTGAGATGGTTCTAATCCTTCATTGGAGTCCAGTTTTGTTTAATAAAAACTGATTTGACTTGATTAGGAAAGGCACACACCTTTCTATATAAGACCTCACAGCTCACAATACATGTCAGAGCACATAATGTCTAAGGAACTGCTCAAGGAGCTCAGAGACAGAATTTTGGCAAGGCACAGATCTGGCCAAGGTTACAAAAGAATTTCTGCAGCACTTAAGGTTCCTAATAGCACAGTGGCCTCCATAATCCTAAAATGGAAGATGTTTGGGACGACTACAACCCTTCCTCGACTCGGCTGTCCAGTCAGAAGAACACCAAGATCACTGTGGCTGAGCTCCAAAGATGCAGTAGGGAGATGGGAGAAAGTTTCAATAAGTCAACTATCACTGCAGCCCTCCAACAGTCAGTGCTTTATGGCAGATTTGCTGACAGAAGTCTTTCCTCAATGCAAGACATATGAAAGTCCGCATACAGTTTGCAAAAAAAGACATGAAAGTCTCCCAGACTATAAGACATAAGATTCTCTGGTCTGATGAAATGAAGATTGAACTTTTTTGTGTCAATTGTAAGCGATATGTGTGGAGAAAACCAGGCACTGCTCATCACCTGCCCAATACAATCCCAACAGTGAAACATGGTTGTAACGGCTAGGTAGTGGATACACTGGACCACGCAAGGCGATGGAAAAAAACCGCGCCAGGGGCGGAGTCTATGTAGGTCCCGGTTTTCACCAGAGCCTGCGGAAAAGCGGGATGGACTTGCTGCGGCGGGATTCTACCAGGTTGCTACCCCTGACGTGGCGGGCTTGCGGTGGTGGCCGAGGTACAGCGAGGTACAGAATCGTAAGCCAAGAATCGTAGTCGTGAGCGGCCAGGAAGGTCAGGGCAGGCGGCAGAGGTTCGGAGTTGAGAAACGTAGCAAGAGGTCTGGTACACGGCAAGGCAAGAAACACACTTAAAGACGCTTTCTCTAGGGCACGAGGCAACTTTGGGGACCCAGCAAGGAATGACCGTGGAGAAAAACCCATTAAATAGGGAAAGTGCCCGGCAATTAGCCAATTACCGGGGCGCTGGCCCTTTAAATTTGCAAGAACGAGCACGCACGCGCCCCAGGGAGTGGGCGCGCGTGCCCCGGCTAGAAGAGGGCACGGACGTGTCAGGAACGAGGTCAGGTGAGTCTCCAGGGCAAGTGGACCCACAGCCCGTCCCGCGGCCAGCAGCCCCACCCGACCCCGGCAGGCACCTGGGGGGGGGCGGCCACGGGTGCGCCCGCGGCCCGCTGGCCGAGGAGCGGGACCACCCGCTACAGTACCCACCCACCCTCAGGTCTCCCTCTCTTCTTAGGCTGAAGGAACTTACAAATCAGATCTTGGTTCAGGATATTGGACTCCGGTTCCCAGGACCTCTCCTCGGGGCTGAAGCCCTTCCAATCTGCAAGAAAGAACCGCTTATCCCGGATGGTCTTCATGTCCAGATGTCCTTCACCTCAAAAACATCAGGGGACTCTACTACCGGAGACGGAGCAGCGCTCCTCTGAGAGAAACCGGTTCAACCAGAGGCTTTAGGAGGGAGACGCGTGAAAGGCGTTAGGAATCCGGAGAGATGGAGGTAGGCAGAGCTTGTAGGACACGGGGTTTTCAGTTGCGAAGTACTCTGAAAGGTCCCAAAAACTGCGGACCCAACTTATAGCTGCGGATCTTGAGGCCTATGTATTTGGAAGAGAGCCACACTTTATCCCCTGGGAGGAACGTTGGGGAAGATCTCCTCCTCTTGTCAGCTTGAGTCTTCATGCGGGCTGAAGCCTGGATTAAGGCATGTCGGGTCTCTCGCCAAATGACCCCGATATGCCGAAGCCAAGGGTAGGTGGAGGCATGGATGACGACCATAGACCACAAGGAATGGGGAACGGCCAGTCGAGTCGGAGTCCCGATGGTTATACGAGAACTCGGCCCCATGGAAGCAGTTCGGACCCAGTTGTCCTGGTGTCCGGACAAAAAGTGCCGTAGATTTTCCCCCAAGTTTCTGATTTACCCTCTCCACCTGCCCATTTGTCTGGGGATGGTACGCGGATGAGAAGTCTAGCTTGATTTGCAAGCAAGAACATAGGGCCCGCCAAAACTTTGAGACAAATTGGACGCCTCGATCGGAGACGATGTGGGAGGGTAACTCATGCAGGCTAAAAATGTGATGGAAGAAGTGGCGTGCCAATTGGGGAGAAAGAAGGAAACCAGGAAGCGGCACAAAGTGGGACATCTTTGAGAATCGGTCAGTGACCACCCAGATGACAGAGTTTCCAGAGTAAGAAGGAAGGTCCGTGATGAAGTCCATGCCTATGTGTGTCCATGGAGACTCCGGAACAGGCAGAGGGACTAAGAGACCTACGGGCCTATGGCGTGGGACCTTGTCTCAGGCACATGTGGCGCAGGAGAGAGAACGAGTCCTTGACATCTTGGAGCAGAGTTAGCCATCAGGGTGTAGGATTTTCGTATCCCAGGGTGGCCGGCCAGAAGAGAACTATGCCCCCAACCCAGAATTCTCCTCCTGAGTGCGGGACGCACGTAGGTTTTGCCCGGAGGAACACTACCGAGATCCACAGGAGCCACATGAACCATGTCAGAAGCACGGGAGAGGGCGTCAGCCTTGACATTTTTCTCGGCCGGTCGGAAGTGGATCTTGAAATCAAAACGTGAGAAAAAGAGAGACCACCTGGCCTGGCGAGGATTTAAACGCTGGGCCGTCTGGAGGTATTGGAGGTTCTTTTGGTCTGTGAGACGTCAAATGGATGTCGAGCTCCCCCCAACAGATGTCGCCATTCCTACCAGGGGGCCAATTTTATGGCCAACAGCTCCCGATCTCCAATGGCATAATTTCGTTCTGCCGGTGAGAAGGTCTTAGAAAAAAACCCGCATGTGACAGTTTTGCCTTTAGGGCCCTTCTGGGTCAGGATCGCCCCTGCTCCTTTGGAAGAGGCATTTCCCCATCTAGGCTGAAGGGTTTCTCCGGATCCGGACGGACCAAGATAGGTGCTGAGGAAAACGCTGTCTTCAGTTGGGAGAATGCCTCCTCAGCAGACGGAGGCCAAGGTTTCGGATTAGCGTTCTTTCAGGTGAGAGCCACAATAGGAGCCACCAGCGTAGAGAAATGGGTATTGAATTGCCGGTAGTAGTTGGCGAATCCCAGGAAGCGTTGTATCGCCCGAAGACCGACAGGTCGTAGCCACTGCTGGATCGCAGAGAGTTTAGCTGGGTACATCTGCAGACCTCGATCAGAGACTATGTAACCAAGGAAAGGAAGGCTGGCCTGGTGGAACCGACACTTCTCCAGCTTGGCATACAGTCGATTGTTCCGCAGACGTCGCAGAATCTGGCGTACTTGTACCCGATGAGTCTGTATGTCAAGGGAAAAAATCAGGATATCGTCCAGATATACTATGACACAGGTGTACAGCAAGTCCCTGAATACGTCATTGACAAACTCCTGAAATACGGCTGGGGCATTGCATAGCCCAAAGGGCATCACGAGATACTCGAAATGCCCGTCATGCGTGTTGAAGGCCGTTTTCCACTCGTCCCCCTCTCAAATTCTGATGAGGTTATAAGCTCCATGTAGGTCTAATTTGGGAAAACACCTTGGCTCCCGGAGACGATCAAAGAGCTCAGAGATCAGGGGTAGAGGGTAGAGATTCTTTTTTTGTGATCTTGTTTAGCCCCCTGTAATCAATACACGGACGAAGAGACCTGTCTTTTTTCTGGACGGGAAAAAGAATCCCGCACGGCTGGAGAGGAGGACTTGCGTATGAAACCCTTCATTAAATTCTCCTGAATGTAGGCCGACATGGCCTGAGTCTCGGGCACAGACAGAGGGTAGACCTGGTTCCGGGGAGGAGGTCTATGGGACAGTCATACAGCCGATGGGGCGGCAGCTTCCCAGCCTGTTTCTCCGAGAATACATCTCCAAAATCCTGGTACTCCACTGGCAGACCTTGTAGAGGGAGGAGAGATGGACACCGGGCGTGGTGCCACCAAACAGAGGTCCTGGCACTCCGATCCCCAATGCAGGATTTCGCCTGTCTTCCAATAAAGCGTAGGAGTGTGACGTTGCAGCCAGGGTAGCCCCAACAGGATCGCCGAAGAAGCCCGAGGCAGGACATGAAGGAGATTTTCTCCGTGTGTAGGACCCCTACACGGAGGGTCACTGGCCGGGTGATGAACTGAATGGAGTCGCTAAGAAGCTCCCCATTGATGGAAGAGATAAGCAACGGCTTCTCCAGACGGATCACTGGCAAGCGATAGCGAGACACCAGAGAGGCTTGAATGAAGTTCCCTGCAGAGCCGGAGTCCAGGAAGGCAGAAACCCGAAGAGATAGGCCAGCATCCCTTTATTACCTCCCCTGGCAACATCAGGTCGTGGAGAGGAAGGGCTGAGCACCCTAGGGAGCCTCTCCTACGGCACCTAGGTGCGAGCTTTTCCCGAACGCTGAGGCGCTGCGGAAACTCCTACGGAAATGATCGGGGGTGGAGCAGTAGAGGCAAAGGTTCTCCATCCGGCGGCGGGACAGCTCTAACTCCGACAAGTGTGCCCGGTCCACCTGCATGGGTTCTTCAGTGGAAACCTGTGGAGGGGGCAGCGGAGATTTCTGGAACACAAGATCCAGCTGAGGTAGACGGTGAGGTTGTGCCGAGTCACGCTCCTGGCGGAGCTCCTGCTGTCTCTCCGTGAAACGCACGTCTATGCAAGTAGCCAGATAGATAAGTTCGCTCAAAGAAGATGGGAGGTCTCTAGCTGCAAGTGCATCCTTTACTCTGCTCAACAGTCCCTTCTTGAATGTGGTGCAGAGAGCGGCGTCATTCCACGACAGCTTGGAGGCTAGGGTGCCGAATTGGACCGCATAGTCTCCTACGGAGGAATCCCCCTGACGAAGGATCAATAGCGCCATTTCCGCAGAAGACGCTCGCGCAGGCTCCTCGAAAACGCTGCGGAATTCAGTGAGGAACACCTGTAGGTCTGCGGTCACAGGGTCATTCTGGTCCCAAAGAGGTGTCGCCCAGGCCAGGGCTTTTCCGGATAGCAGGCCTACCACGAATGCTACTTTCGACCCTTCAGTGGGAAACTGGTCGGCCATCAACTCCACGTGCATGGAGCACTGGTGGGTAAATCCTTGCAAAGCTTCGAGTCCCCGTCCAACTTGGAAGGTAGAGGAAGGCGAAGCTGGGGGGCCCACGGTGCCAGAGGGACGGCCGGGTGTGTTGGAATCACAAGGCGAAGAGGCAGGTTGCTGCTGCGGGGGTGCCAGGAGTTGACGCATCATGGCGGACAGCTGACCCAATTGCTGTGCTTGTTGCGTGATCTGCTGCGATGTTGGGGCAACAATAGGATCGTAATGATCCGCAAGGACTTGGCAGGGGCACCTTGGCGGGATCCATGGCTGGATCTAACTGTAACGGCTAGGTAGTGGATCCACTGGACCACCGCAAGCAATGGCGACAACCGCGCCAGGGAGCGGAGTCTAAGTAGGTCCCGGTTTTCTCAGCTCGCCGCAAAGCGGGATGGACTTGCTGCGGCGGGATTCTACCAGGTCGCTACCCCTGACGCAGCGGGCTTGCGGTGGCGGCCGAGGTGCAGCGAGGTACAGAATCGTAAGCAAAGAATCGTAGTCGTGGGCAGGCAGGAAGGTCAGGGCAGGCGGCAGAGGTTCGGAGTCGGGAAACATAGCAAGAGGTCTGGTACACGGCAAGGCAAGAACAAACTTAAAAAACGCTTTTTCTACATAGATCCAGCAAGGAATGGGCTGTGGAGTTGAAAAACCCTAAATTTGGGGAAGTGCCCGGCAATTAGCCAATTACCGGGGCGCTGGCCCTTTAAATTTACAAGAACGAGCGCACGCGCCTCGGCCGGCAGAGGGCGCAGACGTGTCAGGAACGAGATCAGGTGTGTCTCCAGGGCAAGTGGACCCACAGCCCGTCCCGCGGCCAGCAGCGTCACCCAACCCCGGCAGGCAACCAGGGGGGCGGCCACGGGAGCGCCCGCGGCGCGCGGGCCGAAGAGCGGGACCACCCGCCACAATGGTGATGGCAGCGTCCTGCTATGGGGGGTGTGTTTCAGCGGCAGGGAAAGGACGACTGGGTGCAATTGAAGGAAAGATGAATGCGGCCAAGTACATAGGTATCCTGGATAAAAACCTCTTCCAGAGTGCAGTGGCTTCAAAACAACTCTGTGACCATTCTTGACTGACCCAGCCAGAGCCCTGACCTAAACCTGATTGAGCATCTCTGGAGAGACTTGAAAATGGCTGTCCAACAACGATCACCATCCAACCTGAGAAAACTGGAGAGGATCTGCAAAGAAGAATGGCAGAGGAGCCCCAAATCCAGGTGTGAAAAACTTGTTGCATCATTCCCAAGAAGACTCGTGGCTGTACTAGCTCAAAAGGGTGTTTCTACTCAATACTGAGCAAAGGGTCTAAATACTTAAGCCAATGTAATATTTCAGTTTTTTTTGTTTAATAAATTTGCAAAAATATCTACATTTCTGGTATTTTTCTTTTAAGATGTGGTGCAGAGTGTACATTAATGATAAAAAAAATGAACTTTTTTGATCTTACCAAATGTCTGCAGTGAAATAAAGAGTGAAAAATTTAAAGGTGTCTGAATACTTTCCGACCCACTTTACATGGATATATATCATACAGAGTGCTGAGATTTGCTAGATCATACTCAGTGCCCAAAAGTTCTGTTTTTGAAGTTGTAGGGGTTCAGTAATTGTAAAGCACACCATCTCAAAATCTCCTATGTGTCAGGATGCAGGGCCCCGAAGCAGCTGCTACCGCTGCACCTCCTATAGCTATGCCCCTGCTTGCAAGCTGTCCTCATCTAGACAGTTAACCATTGAAAGGAATGAAGTATTTTAGCCTCTTAATTTTTTTCTGTAAATTTTAGAGCCAAATTTTCTTCACTAAGTTGTTCCACATATGCAGTTTACTGTTAAGGATGGTAATTTCAGCTTCTCCTCACCTGTAGACGTATAAAAATTTACCATAACATCTTCTCCCATAGAATTTTTTGGGGTTCGAAGTTCAAGTTTGATTAGAACTTCGATCCAATCTCTACTAATTTCGAGGCTCTAATAGTTCTAGAACTTTTTACTGTTCGCTCTTCACTATTGATAAATATTATCAACATGAAATACCATCTTTAAAAACAATGCAATGCATAAAAATCCATTTAATATAGTAGTCAATGTCTTCTTTATCTTTATTGATAAATGCTAATATAACCAATATGTTACAATTATCAATGAGTAAAGAAGACAGCTATTACTACTGCAAATTCTTCACTCTCTTTTTCTACCTTTGATACATAACTGTAGAGACCTCTACTTTGTTGAACTCCAGGAGGTTTGAAGGTTGGGAAATAAAGTCATACATCGATTTAAAGGCCTGAGTGCATTTGATGTCTTGTTTTTCATTCCAATTGCATTTGTGTCTACATCAAGGTGGCATTTTTTGCATTTGAATTCTCGTACAAATCTGATAAACGCAACAAAATTACATATGCTTTTTCACATCTTGAACAAGACTCAAGGAATCAGAAATAGAAAATGCAACAATGAAGAAGGATAATGAAGAACAGCATTATTTAGGTATATTATATAATCAAATTTTTAATTTTGTTGTTTACAATGTGCATTGTAGTTCTGTCATTCTGCATGTTATATGTTGATGCAATTAACATAGAAGTTGAATGTCAATACTGTGTTACTGAATTTTCTATTTTGTTGATCTCTATAAGAATTTGTTGACAGTTTGTTGATAGCCTCACCCCTAAAAAGCTTTATTATAATCCTTTAATGCAATGAGCGTTCTGAAAGACCTAGTTTTTTTTCTTTTATACTACCGTATAATGTCTGGCCAGCTACTAGAAAATGAGGACATGCTGCAAGACTTAGACTCAAAAGCCAGCAAAGCTGTGAATTTAATTTCTCACAAAACAAAATGGGTCACAAAATAGAATATAAATACATTTAACTACAGTTGTGCTCAAAAGTTTACATACACCGGCAACATTTTTGCTTTCTTGGCATTTTTTCAATGAATATGAATGATAACACAGATATTTTCCCCACTCATGGTTAGTGGTTGCATGAAGCCATTTCAAACTACTGTGTTTTCTCTTTTTAAATCATAATGACAACCAAAAACATCCAAATGACCCTGTTCAAAAGTTTACATACCCTAGTTCTTAATACCATGTATTGCCCTCTCTTACATCAATAACAGCTTGAAATCTTTTATGGTAGTTGTGGATGAGGCTCTTTATTTTCTCAGATGGTAAAGCTGCTCATTCTTCTTGGAAAAAGCCTCCAGTTCCTGTAAATTCCTGAGCTGTCTTGCATGAACTGTACGCTTCAGATCTCCTCAGAGTGGCTCAATGATATTGAGGTCAGAAGACTGAGATTGCCACTCAATAAATGGCTTCACCCAACCACTAACCATGAGTGGAAAAAAAAATGTTTGTGTTATCATTCATATTCTCTGAAAAAAGGCCAAGAAAGCAAAAAATCTGCTGTGTTATGTAAACTTGTGAGCAGAACTTTGCATTTTTAAGTTGTTCACTGATTGATGTAGATTATAATACCTAGTCCTAAAGGTCATAGGCTTTTGGACTCAGTACCTCTGTTCTTTATTCTAAGTGTTTACTATACTACTGTACCCTATATACTCTATTAGATTTATTTGAAAATTTCTTAACTAGATGAGTATGAGCAGGAGATGGTAGGAAGAAATGTTTACAGAACAAACGAAAATCAGGTTTTTATGGTTTTGCAGTTTATGTTAAGAGTGTACCTCTGATTTTGTAATTCTTTTGAGGTTGTGACATGATAAAGATTTGTCAGCATTTACCTTAGATATGTCTGAGGTAAATGAAGACAGGGTGGGGAACTTGAAAGAATAAGGGGACCCTGCTTTCTGGTTATTAATGGGAAGGCAATTTTTTACAATTATTTTTACACTTATTGTGTATCATAATGAGTTTGTTTTGTAATGTTTTTAAAATGCTGTTGTCCATTAAAGGGGTTTTGCCATGAGGTGAGTTCTGTACCTCTTATCTGCTCAGGAGAGAAGATAAATAAAGCATGCTGAGTCATGAACGTCTGCAGGGGTGAGAGGGAGGGGGGTGAGCAGAGAGTAAGGAAGAAGGGAGCGTCTGCAATGTTTACTCAAATAATTACATTACAACCAGTGGTTTCTATACAAAAGACACAGGCTCATTCGCTGCTTTTTCTCCCCAGTCCCTTGCAAGCTCCTTCATGTTCCCTGTCATCAAATAAGAAGTGCAAATACGCAAGTGCGGCCATATCAGCTCCTGTCAGTGTCCTTGTCCTGTCTAATGTAAACTTTCAGGAAACTAAGGGGGACTGAGCAATGTAGCTCTCACAGGATTCACTTTTTGTAATCACATATATTTAGAAAAGTGATTAAATACCCATTTTGAAGGATCCCACGTCAACATTACATCGTGGCAAAACCCCTTTACAAAAATGTATATGTTAATGTTTTGCAATAAAGAAAAGTATGTTAACCTCATATGTTAACTATATTTTATCAGTTTTTTGATTTTTTTTATATTTAAAGAGTTTATTGGATTTTCAAATTATAAGAGAAAAAGACAATAAAATACAAATAACAAGCTAATGCAAATATGAAAAAAGCCCATTTCAATTACAAGGTTTACAAGAAATGTATGCAAAAATCTTGTATAACATGGAATATATGAAAGACACCTCACTTTATTGGTTAGGGAACACTTGTGATCCACCACAGGTGGAGGCCTAAGGAGGTGTAGATAAACTCTATTAACTGGGGGGAATAAGCGTCTGTCCTAATGGGCGTGAAGAGGTGCATTTGAAACCCCCTTTAATTTCTAGGGCAGAGAAGGAGAAGGGGAGGGAGAGAGAAAGAAAGAGAAAAAAAAATATATATATATATACCCCGCCCCTCTCAACCCCGATCCCATCCCACCCCCCGACTCGGCCGCACCCGACCACGCCCACAAATGTGCGCCAGTGACTGGTAGGGACGAGATACGAAGGGACTCCGAGAGATTAAAGAGTTAGGGCCCGAAATTCCATGGAAGTTTGGTAGTCCGTCCAAGGGGCCCAAGTCCGAGAAAATGTGGTTATGTTAGCATCTGTTTTAGCCACTAATTCTTCCATGCTTTGGGTGAAGGCAACCTCATTCACCCAATCTTCTAAGGATGGGGAGGTAATTGTCTTCTATTTGCGAGGGATGACCATCTTTGCTGCCTGGAGCAAGTGCCTAGTAAAAGATTTTTTATAAGCTGATCGTGGGAGTTGGAACATGAACAAAAGGACTACTTCAGGAGTGTTGGGGATGGTGATGCCTGTGCAATCTCTGATTGCAGTGAGGATCACCGATCAAAATGGTCTGATGCGCATGCAGCCCCACCAAATATGGGACATACTGCCCACCTCTGACCCACAACGCCAGCATCGGGTGGGACGCTTGGCCACCACTTATGCAGTAAAGATGGCAGTCTATACCACCTAGGTAATATTTTAAAGCTAGTTTCTTGAGCCTTACATGCCATGACTGCCCTGTGGGTCAAATGGAAGCATCTGTACCATTGCTCTTCTGTAAAGGTTTTGTTCAGTTCCTTCTCCCAGGAACGGCAATAAGACGGCAACTGTTCATCGTTTAGACCTAGGAGTAGGTGATAGAGGATTGAAATCAAGTGCCGCGGAGGAGACACTGTGGAGCACAGACGTTCAAAGGTGGTCATGTCACGCTTGAAATTGGCTTTGGGAGACTTCGAAGTAATGAAATGTGTGAGTTGGGCATAGTCAAAAAAGTAACGGTTGAGCACCTGGTGAGGCTGGCCTATGATTTCTGACAGGGGGAGAAGACAACCGCAAGAGAGCAGAGCATGTACTTGCAAAGGGCAGGTTTTAGGTTTTAGTGAATCCCAGAAAAGTGCCCTGGAGGGAAAAGGAGATTGTCTGTAATAGGAGTTAGAGGGCCAGTGAGATCAAGCAGAGAATCTCGGGGTTTTGTTTTTTACGCAGGATTGCTAAGGTCTGAAGTGTAGTAAAGGAAAAGTTCTCTGATTTCCGGAACACGGAATCCGGGTGCCAGGGAATAGAGACCAACAACAGAGGGCTCAGGGTCCACGCAATATAGTCCCATAGCTTGGCCTGGGAGGTATGAACCAGGTCTATAAATCGCTGATAGGCCGAACCATATAGTAAAGCCTGCAGTCTGGCAGGCTCACTCCCCCCTATCCTTGGGTCTGCATAAAACGGCTCTATTGATTCTGGGACGACCTGGGTGCCAAATTAAGTTTGAAAGACATCTGCAGAGTTGTTACCAGAAGGAGGCAGGGAGCGGAATGGGCAATGTTTGTAGTAGGTAGAGGAGTTTCGGGAGGAGAGACATCTTTAAAACATTCATCCTCCCGAACCAAGAGAAAGTTTTGAGCTTCCAGGTCTGGAGAATTTGAGCAAATTGGGAGAGGAGGGGACGAAAGTTCAGTTCAAACAATTGGCTGAGATCAGACGGGATTTTTATTCCTGAGTAGGATATTGCACCTGAAGGCCAAGAGAAAGGGAATGTTGATTTCAGGGAGGATATAACCGAGGGGGCCAGGGAAATGTTTAAGGCTTCAGACTTAGACATGTTGATCTTGTAGTTAGACCAGGCGCTAAACCGCCCCAATTCAGACATCAGAGAAGGCAGAAAGCAAATATCGTAGTAGGACAGCACTGGAGTTCCCCACGTCCGTTTTTCAAGCACCAAACAAATGCAATAGACCGCCACTGTAAGGGGAGTCTAACCTTTACAACCAAACTTCAGCAAGAAAGAGGAATCCGGCGTCAGCATAGGTGCACCTTTATTTAAAAGGTAAAAATCCCAGTACAAAAGATAGCGACGTTTCAACTCACATGGAGTCTTTATCAAGCATAAACACGTGCCAATAGAATACAATATATAGCAAAAAGGCGGTGCTAATCTATACAAACCACCCAATCAGACCTTAACATATCATAAGTGTATACATTCTTCCTATAAAATCACAGATAATAATTACATACACCAATAGTGAATAAGAACCATTCATAAATGTGTAAGGAACGCCTCACTGCGAGCGGGATCATCCATCCTCCAATTCGTGGCGTCTCCACCGTTACTCTACGCATGTCCGCACAGTCCGCGCATGTCAACTGGATGCTCCGGTGTTGAACTATACTGCGCATGTCCGTTGCCAGTACTCAGACCGGAATAGAAGCACAAACGGAACTGCGCGTGTCTGTTGCCAATACTTTACGAGAATATACATTTATAGATGCAAAGGGACAGATATATGGACAAAAGATGTCCAAACTAAAGGGGCCAATCACTCAAAAAGAGTGACAGCAGCTCCACATTTTACAATTGTCCCAAAGGCAATTCAAATTACAATATTCAGCAGACAATAGATCAACACAAGACAAAAAACAGTACAGAAAAACAATTTTTTACATATACAAAAAGGCAAATTTTTTTTTAAAAAAGTATATATAAGGGACCGATGATCCCGCTCGACTGTCCACACTAAGAAAAAATGAAGAAAAAATACAACTTTATTAACATATAAAAACAGCTAAAATCAAAAAGCACAGAATACATATATACCAAATAATCCAAATAATCCTCTACAACATACCTATATTAAATTCGATGTTCAACCCCAACGGTTGTAGTGTCCTTAAATTATAAATCCATTCTAACTCTTTCCTCCTTAGGATTTTTTCACGATCTCCACCTCTACGAAGAGGTACTACCTGGTCAATGATTCTAAATCTCAACTGAGATAGAGAGTGTACCTTTTCCACGAATTGTCTAGCTACTGGTAAATCAGTCATCTGTCGTCTAATCATACTTTTATGTTTGTTGATACATTCTCTAGATTCCATAGTAGTTTCTCCCACATATACTAGGCTGCAGGGGCATGTGATCATATGAATTACATATGACAAACGACAGGTATATCTCCCTTTAATCTGAATCTTTTTACCCGTATGGGGATGTGAAAATGAATCACCACGCAGGAGATTACCACAACATGAGCAATTTAAACATGGGAAATTGCCCATCTTAGGAGGTAAAAGGTATGTTTGTTTCTTACCTCTATCCTCTGAACAATCTGCATGGACTAATCTGTCACGTAGATTCCTAGACCTTCGATAGGCCATCATAGGAGGTAAGGAAAATTCAGGTACATTAGGTAATCCTTTACACAGAATATCCCATTCTTTTCTGAGGCACTTTGCTATTTCTCCACCCCACTGACTGTAGGTTGTCACAAACGGAATCCTATCAACTTTAGCCTTCTGTTTACAAACCAATGTATCCTCCCTTTGAACAGACCTCAGACATGAAGAATATCGTTTAAGTAATGATTTTGGGTAACCCCGCTGAACAAATTTATTACACATCTCCTGAATCTTAGCATCTAGTTTAACCTCATCCGATACTATCCTCCTTACTCTCAATAGCTGACTCCACGGTAACGTATCCAACATATGTTTTGGGTGAAAACTCTTATAATCCAAAAGGTTATTATGATCAGTAATTTTAACAAATAAATCTGTTTCCAATTGGCCATCTTGTACATAGACCAATGTGTCAAGAAATTGCAATGATTTCTCAGATACACACTTAGTGAATTGTAGACCCACAACACATTCATTTAGATGATTATGAAACTCATCGAGCTCTGTTATTGTGCCTGTCCAAATTAGGAAAACATCATCAATGTAGCGCCACCAGCTCAGGATACGATCCGAAAAGATAGATTTATGCCCACATCTGTCCTCCACAGCCGCCATAAAGATGTTAGCATATGTGGCCCCCACCTATGCTAACATCTTTATGGCGGCTGTGGAGGACAGATTTGTGCATAAATCCATCTTTTCGGATCGAATCCTGTGGTGGTGGCGCTATATTGATGATGTTTTCCTAATTTGGACAGGCACAATAACAGAGCTTGATGAGTTTCATAATCATCTAACTGAATGTGTTGTGGGTCTACAATTCACTAAGTGTGTATCTGAGAAATCATTGCAATTTCTTGACACATTGGTCTATGTAAGAGATGGCCAATTGGAACAGATTTATTTGTTAAAATTACTGATCGTAATAACCTTTTGGATTATAAGAGTTTTCACCCAAAACATATGTTGGATACGTTACCATGGAGTCAGCTATTAAGAGTAAGGAGGATAGTATCGGATGAGGTTAAACTAGATGCTAAGATTCAGGAGATGTGTAATAAATTTGTTCAGCGGGGTTCTCCAAAATCATTACTTAAACGACCTTGCTCACGTCTGAGGTCTGTTCCAAGGGAGGAGACCTTGGTTTGTAAACAGAAGGCTCAAGTTGATAGGATTCCGTTTGTGACAACCTACAGTCAGTGGGGTGGAGAAATAGCGAAGTGCCTCAAAAAAGAATGGGATATTTTGTGTAAAGGATTACCCAATGTACCTGAATTTTCCTTACCCCCTATGATGGCCTATCGAAGGTCTAGGAATTTACGTGACAGATTAGTCCATGCAGATTGTTCAGAGGATAGAGGTAAGAAACAAACATAACTTTTACCTCCTAAGATGGGCAATTTCCCATGTTTAAATTGCTCATGTTGTGGTAATCTCCTGCGTGGTGATTCACTTTCACATCCCCATACGGGTAAAAAGATTCAGATTAAAGGGAGATATACCTGTCGTTCGTCATATGTAATTTATATGATCACATGCCCCTGCAGCCTAGTATATGTGGGAGAAACTACTATGGAAGCTAGAGAACGTATTAACAAACATAAAAGTACGATTAGACGACAGAGGACTGATTTACCAGTAGCTAGACACTTCGTGGAAAAGGGACACTCTATATCTCAGTTGAGATTTAGAATCATTGACCAGGTAGTACCTCTTCGTAGAGGTAGAGATCGTGAAAAAATCCTAAGGAGGAAAGAGTTAGCATGGATTTATAATTTAAGGACACTACAACCGTTGGGGTTGAACATCTAATTTAATATAGGTATGTTGTAGAGGATTATTTGGATTATTTGGTATATATGTATTCTGTGCTTTTTGATTCTAGTTGTTTTTATATGTTAATAAAGTTGTATTTTTTCTTCATTTTTTCTTAGTGTGGACAGTTGAGCGGGATCATCGGTCTCCTTATATATTTTGAAAAAAAATATTTTTGTCTTTTTGTATGTGTAAAAAATTGCTCTTCTGTACAGTTTTTTCTGTGTGTTGATCTATTGTTTGCTGAATATTGTAATTTGAATTGCTTTTGGGACGATTGTAATATGTGGAGCTGCTGTCACTCTTTTTGAGTGATTGGCCCATTTAGTTTGGACATTTTTTGTCCATATATTTGTCCCTCTGCATCCATAAATGTATATTTTCGTAAAGTATTGGCAACAGACACGCGCAGTTCAGTCTGTGTTTCTATTCCGGTCTGAGTACTGGCAACGGACATGCGCAGTATAGTTCAACACCGGAGCATCCAGTTGACATGCGCGGACTGTGCGGACATGCGCAGAGTATCGGTGGAGACGCCACGAATTGGAGGATGGATGATCCCGCCCGCAGTGCGGTGGCCCTTACACATTTATGAATGGTTCTTATTCACTATTGGTGTATGTAATTATTATCTGTGATTTTATAGGAAGAATGTATACACTTATGATATGTTAAGGTGTGATTGGGTGGTTTTTTATAGATTAGCACCGCCTTTTTGCTATATATTGTATTCTATTGGCACATGTGTTTATGCTTGATAAAGACTCCATGTGAGTTGAAACGTCGCTATCTTTTGTACTGGGATTTTTACCTTTTAAATAAAGGTGCACCTATGCTGACGCCAGATTCCTCTTTCTATCAGAGAAGGCAGAGAGACTTGTGGATTGGTAACATAGATCAGGAGATCATCTGCGAATTCAGAGCATTTGAATTCATGTCCCCCTAAGGAAACTCCCCTAATGTCTGGATTGGTGTGGATCGAGTTCAAAAGATGTTCCATGATTAGGACAAATAGCAGGGGCGAGAGGGGACAGCCTTGACGCATGCCCTTATGAATGGAGAAAGGTTCTGATAGGGAGCCGTTCACTTTAACTTGGGCCGAGGGGGGAATGGTACAGTGCTAAAAAATTTTAGGTGAATTCTGGACCTAGGCCTAGGTGAGATAAGGTTTGAGTGAAGGTAGACCATGAGATACGATCAAAAGCTTTTTCGGCATCTAAAGAAAAAATCATTAACGGGATCTTATGAAGTCGGGCATGGTGGCCTAATGTCTTAAGTGTGTTATCCATGGCCTCTCTCCCGGGCAAAAAACCGACTTGGTCCGGATGTATCAATCTGGGAAGGTATACATTGAGTCGGTTGGCCAACAATTTAACATAGATCTTGAGATCCACATAAAGTAGCGAGATGGGTCTGTTGCTACCGCATTGTTGGGGGGTCTTTTTCCCTTTTTGGGAATGACAGTGATGTGTGCCCGGAAGGAGGCCATAGGGAAGTGTGACATGGAAGAGGTGTTGTTTAAAGCATCTAATAGGGGAGAGGAGACTCGGTGGGACAGACATTGAAAAAATTAGGCCGTGTATCCGTCCGGGCCCGGGCTTTTACCTCCGGGCAGTGCACGGATAACTGCACTCAATTCCTCCGGAGAAAATGGCAATTCTAGACTCTGAATTTTTTCCTGAGGGAGGTATGGGAGATAGCAGGGGAGAGGGAGGTGAGTTTGGGAAGGGGCTTGGGGAACTGGTAGATTATACTTCGAATAAAAAGACTTGAACGCTCCTGCGATATCTGGTGTAGTGTGGAGCAGGTCCCCGTCCGAGTTTTTTACACAAGGTATAAAAGAGTGAGAAATCCTCTCCCTTGTGGCCTTAGCTAAGAGGCGTCCTCTTTTATTACCATGTTCATAAAATGAACTGCGACATGACTGAAGGTAATGACCCCATGAATTTTCAAAGAGGCGTTATGCTTCTAGTTGAGCCAGCTGCAGGTCCTTTAAAACTTAAGGAGATAGAGCTTGCTTATGCCGTAGTTCCAATGAGGATATTTTCTGTAGGGCCAAAGATACGGAGTGAGTTCTCGCTCTTTTCAACCTGCTGCCATGTTTGATGAGGACCCTTCGGAGCACGCATTTGAGTGCTTCCCATTTAAAGACGGGAGTTGTGGTGTCATTTGCGTGGTCTGACAGGAAATTTTCCACTGTCGATTCAAGGTCTGCAACACAGGCCACATCAGAAAGCAAGGAGTCATTTAACCTCCAGGTTTAGCCTGATTAGACACAGAGGGGACCAAGAAGGAGCAAAAGATGGGGGCATGGTCTGATAAAAGTATGTTCCCTATTGAAGAGGATCGTAACCATGGAAGGGCGTTATGTTGAATTAGGATGTGGTCGATGCGGCTATATGTGTCGTGTGGGTTTGAGTAAAAGCTGTTATCCTTAGTAGTAGGGTGTTGTAATCTCCAACCATCACATAGTTGATATTGCAGAAGGGCTTTTTTAACTTAATTAACTGCAGAGTAAGAAAGGGTGAACCAGCCAGTGGAGTTGTCCAATGTCGGATCCAAAGTTAAGTTGAGATCCCAACATAGGAGAACCGTACCTTTTAAAGAGGGGGATATCCTATCAAGAAAGGATGTGAGGAACGAAACCTGCCCCTGGTTTGGTGTGTAAATATTGCTAATTGTAAAAATTTGGCCATTGATGAAAATAGTAAGAACAATATATCTGGCTTCTGTATCCACGACACAATCCAGGACCTGGTGTGGAAGGGATTTGTGAATAGCTATTGATACACCTCGTGTTTTGGAGTGAGGACAGTTGGCAAAGTGCCAATGGGTATAGAACCTATTTCGGAGGACAGGGGCATGTCCTGTCTTAAAGTGAGTCTCCTGGAGACATAGAATGTGCGTTTTCTGATGGTGAAAGTGACGTTATATATGCAACCTCTTCATAGGCGAGTTGAGTCCCTTTGCATTAAAAGAGGATATTTTAAGATCCCCCATAGTTTAAGCATGGGTCAGATAGTTTAAGTGGGCTGTCGAAAAGGACGCCACCACCGCTGGGGACAAGAAGGGCCAGGAGAGAGAGAGAGCAGGGGAGAGAAAGAAAAAAAAAAAGGAAAAAAAAAGGGGGAGAGGAGGAAGGAGGGTATAGGATGAAACAAAAACAAGTATAGCTAATACTGAAGAAAGCAGATATCTGCATAACAGGGAGGCCACTGGGCTTGCAAACTGCCCAGGGGAGAATCCCCTACCTATTGGGGGTACGAGGAGGGCACACATCAAGAAAGGTGGCTCCTATTTTGAAATATGTTGATAACCAGGCTAAAGTATGTAACTGTAAGCATATAGTGTGGGCATGGGGAATCGTCGGATAGGACGAAGAGCTATGGGTGAGACCATGGCAACGATTGGCAACGGCCTATGAAGTTAGTGGGGCCTGGAGTACCCACAACCTCAAGAGTCCGGAGGAGAAGGTGAGTTTGGGCCCCGAGTAGAGGTGGCGGAGTGTCCATTAGATCGGCAACCTCGGGGTTTGGATCATCTCGGGGGTAGGCCCCCTCCGGGTCCTGTGGGACCTTCCTTGGTATCAGATCTCATAGCTCTGGAAACGGGGTAAGACAAGGATGGCCAATAGGGTAATGTTCTGGACTTCAAGGGCTTGCAGGAAGGATGGAATATCCTCAGGAGAGCGTATTGAGAATGTCCGACCCCCAAAGTGTGCGATGAGAGCGAATGGGTACCCCCACCGGTATGGGATGTTTCTATCCTTCAGGATGGAGTGTATTGGCTTAAAGGGGTTTTGCCAGGACGTGCCTTATCTGCTAAGAAGCAAATGTAAACAAGCCACGGAGCTGAGGAGGGAGAGGAGAGAGAGAGAAGAGAGAGAGACACACAGCCAGAGCACAGAGCTGCATAAGGGATTGTGTGAAATGTTCACTGAAATAATCAAACTACAACTTGTGGATTCTGTACACAAAAGACAACAGCTTTCTCCACAGCAGCTTGAAAGCTTCTTCATGTTCTCTGTCATCAGATAAAGCAGGGATCTACTCAGATAATCACACTACAACTAGTTTATTCTGTATATAAAAAAAAAACATAGTTCTACCCGGTACCGTGAAAACTTCTGCAGCTCAGTCTCATCAGATAAGAAGCTTTCTCTGCGCAAGCCCGGCCAGCAGCTTCTGTCAGGTCGTATCTAATAGAAGCTTTAAAGTAACTAAGGGCAGGTAAGGCAGCCTGTAGCTCTCTCAGGCTGCACTTTTTGTAATCACATATATTTAAAAAAGTGATTAAAAACCCATTTTGGAGGATCCCACATCCACATTACATTGTGGCAAAACCCCTTTAAGCATGGCTCTCTGAGCTAAGGTGTGAGGTGAGAGATCTGACAGGATTTGAAGAGAAGCATCTTTGTAGGATACTTGGCGCCACTTACTAGATTGCTGGAGGATCTCTTCTTTGAGACCATAATAGTGTATCCGACATATAACGTCTCTTGGACGGAGAGGATCCGAGCTAGGTGGTCTGAGGGCTCTGTGGGCCCTATCGATCTCTACATAGGTGGATGAAGGTCGGTCCAGGAGATCGTTGAAGATGCTGGTCAGGACATCGAAGAGGACACTAGATGGGACCGATTCCGGCAATCCCCTAATTCTTAGGTTGTTTCTCCTACTTCTATTTTCGACATCATCAAGTGCTGTTGTAGGGAAAATAGCTGCTCGGAATACTGTTGAACAGTGTCTTGAAGGGACGTCACTGAAGAGGAGGTGTTATCCTGAGCTTGAGAAATGGAGTCAACTCTGTTAGAAAGATTTGAGAGCTCAGATCGAAAGGTGGCAAATTCTTGTTTGCATTCATCAAGAAGTTGGCGAGCAAGGTTGGAGATGTCTGCTTTGGTTGGTAGTGATTGCGTTAATACTTTCAAATCCGCTGCTGTGATGGGTTAAGCATCATCTAGAGACATCATAATAGGGGGAGTGTCATGAGGAGAGGATGCTGTGGAAGCTCGTTGTTTGGACCTCTCATCAGGAGTATGATGGGGAGCAGGAGTACGAGAAGAGCTGCTCAGCTCATGGCTTGCAGGAAGGATTGGTTGGCCCATGTAGTTGCCTTGGAGTTGAGGTGGCCTAGATGAAGCATAGGCTTGAGGGAGGGGTCTTTTATGGGGGTCCGCTGGAGACCTACACTGGGTTCTGGCCGGGGTCAAGTTCCCCCAGAAGGATCCTGAGGACCATATGGGCAAAGGCTCAGTAAATACAGCCCCCGAGGGTTCCAGCAGGTCCTGTGTGGAGGGAGAGGCAGTGAGACCGTGTTGCTGTCCATTGGTGTTGAGCCCATAACTGGGGAGAACTCTCAGAGAGTAAGAGGCCGCATCTCGAACCCCCGTTATGGGAGTGCCAGAATTGAAAGCAAATGTGTACAGGGTGTGCGATGAGGATAGAGACTGCGCAAAGTGGGCGCTGAAGCTACTGGTGTGCACACTGGGGCAGCTAGCACCTGGAGTGGGGGAGAGGTATTTGTGCCCATGGGAGCATAATGTGAGGAGGCAGCCTGTTCTCCTTTTCCCACACCCGTACTCGGGAGCACGGTCTGAGAGTCAAAGGAAGTCCCAGTTTGAGGGCCTGAGGCAACTGGGAGGTGCAGAGACAAAGGGTCCATGTGTGCAGGAGCCCCAGTAATCCTTGTGTCCACCTCCAAAACGGCGGGTGAACCGCAGTAAGATTTAGGAGGGGGAGGCAGGTGGGCAATGGAGGAGTCCTGGGATCCCAGGAGAGGCAGGTGTATGGTCTGGTGACCATGTGTGGCAGGCGGCGTGCAGCAGTGCCGCTTCTGAAGGAGAGGCGCCGCCATGCCATGTGTGCAAGGAGGGCGCTGACTGAGGTGCTGAGCCGCGTCTTCCCCGTTCCTTTGCGGGTGCAGCCGTGAGGATCGCGAACTGGAGTTGGGCGATTGTAGCCGGGAGTCCGTCTGAGCACTGTCTGCCGATGGTCGGGGACTGAGGAGCGGAGTCATAGTGCCCAGCCGGAGGAGACATGGCCAAATATCCGGCAGGCTGAGGGTCAGGGTGCGTTTCAGGGCATCGGCTCACCTCTTGTGCACTTGGATCGGGTCGGCAGTCTGCTCGTAGGAGGCTGTCTGTGAGTCGGGGAAGCCGCTGGTGCGGGAGCAGGGCAGCCATCTTGATTGCAGCAGGCCGCGGGCTTGTGGTCGTCCATAAGGGCCGCATAACAGCTGAAATACATATCGATGTCGCCCTGGGAGGGCGAGGAGCGAGTATTGGTACGAGAACCCAGCTTTTTGCCCGTTTTGCTCATGTCAAATGGAGGTTTCAGCTAGGTATAGTGCTTGGGCTGGAGAGGAGCACAGGAGCACACGTGCTTACTCTGCCATGCCGAGCCAAGACCCATATTTTATCAGTTTAATTATTATAGTTTTAATTTGTAACATACACAAGTCACAAAAAGTTAGGAATATTTGGCTTTTGGTTGAAATTACAGGATGAGCATAACATTTCTTGAATTTTTTTATTAAATGCAGTAAATGAGACCATCTCTTCACTTTATAATGCACATGTCCAACTGTTCAATGTTTCAGTACTTTTTATACAAAAACAGCACTATGGCAGTTTGTTTGGTTGAAAGCACGGCAAAAAAATTGGTCAGTCCCATTTAGAAATGTCGCACTATATGTACAAATGTATGAACAAGTGTATCATGTATCAAATCATCATCTAACACTGTAATTTTGTGCATTCTGACGATAATTCTGAGCAAAAGTCCTTAGTACTTAAAAAGAACCTAAATACATTAGTAAATGAGAGTGTTAGCTTAAATTCATGATATATTCTCAAAACATTGATTAGCTTTAAACATGTAAGAAAAGATAAAGATTCATACCAAATACATTGCTGTTCTGATTTTTCTTTATTTTAAGTTAAAGCAGTTCTTATCTCCTGCTTGTTTACAGAAGGTTTCCTAGGCTACCAACCACCTCTCTTTGCTCTAGCAGCCTTGGTGGGATGATAATATCACTTCCTACTGTGTTATCAGCAGTGAAGGAGCTTGTTTATCTTTCTTACTGACAAATTTGAATCCTTTAGAGCTCGGCAGCTTTGTGCTCTGCTGTTAAAACCTCTCTATCACCAGTGTCCCTCTAATAAGCTTAGCTAGGTACAGCAGAGCTGATATGCCAGTTATTGCTGTTGAACCACCCACAGCCTAAGCAGAAAGTAGGAGCCTGAAGCTGGCAGTGAAGAGTAGGCTCCTGAAAATGGCCAGATGAGAAAAACATTTTAATTGCCTATTGTTTTCTTTTTTTATCTGTTTAGTATGAGTATTTTATCCACAGGATAAGTGATGAATGTCTGATTGTTATAGGTCCCGCTGATGGGACCACAGTGGTCACTGGAGCTTCATCCATCCTATAGATTTTCAATGGAGCTGCAGTGAACATGCTTGGCAGCTCTTTTATTAAAACACCTCCTGACTTCTTGATCACAATAAGAAAGTATAGTATGTAGTATTAACCGGCTTAACGACTGTTAGCAACTTCTCAACGCAGTATAGGTAAGAGGGTGCCCCAATAAGTTATACGTCTCCCAGTGTAGGTAATAGGATTCGCCAGTAAGTTATAAGTCCCTCAGTAGGTAGATATATAACTTATATATCCCCCAGTAGGTATATATGCAAGTTATATGTTCCCCATCAGGTATATAGGCAGGTTATAGGTCCCCCAGCGGGTATATAGGCAGTTTATAGGTCCCCAGTAGGTATATAGGTAGATTATAGGTCCCCTAGTGAGTATATTGATAGATAATAGGTTCCCCATTAGGTATTTATGCAGATTATAGGTCCCCCAGCAGGTAAATAGGTAGGTTATAGGTCCCCCAGTGCGTATATAGGTAGGTTATAGGTCCCCTGGCAGGTATATGTAGGTTATAGGTCCCCCAGTAGATATATAGGTAAGTTATTGGTTCCCCAGTGGGTATATAAGTAGGTTATATGTTCCCCAGTAGGTATACAGGCAGGTTATAGATCCCCCAGCAGATATATAGGTAGGTTATAGGTCCCCCAGTGGGTATATAGGTAGGGTATACGTCACCCAGCAGGTATATAGGTAGGTTATAGGTCCCCCAGTAGGTATATAGGTAGGTTATAGGTCCCCCAGTAGGTATATAGGTAGGTTATAGGTCCCACAGCAGGTATATAGGCAGGTTATAGGTCCCCCAGTAGGTATATCCCCCAGCAGGTATATAGGTCCCCCAGTAGGTATATATACAGGTTATGTTCCCCAGCAAGTGTATAGGTCCACTAATAGGTATTTAGTCAGGCTATATGTCCCCTAGCAGGTATAGAGGTCCCCAAGTAGGTATATATACAGGTTATATGTCCCACAGCAGGTAGAGAGGACTAATTAAAAATAAAAATAAATAAATAACAGTACTCACCTTTCTTCCACTCCCTGAAGCTCCCGCTTTTCTTTGTCTTCATCCTGCGTAGGCGGCATGACGTCATCAGACCACTCTCATGCCGTCTGTGCTGTGTACTCTGGTGAACCGCAAGCCTGCTTACCGGTGTACTCTGCAAAGCGATGAGCAGCGCAGAAGCCTGCAGCTGTATGTGCATCCAGAGGACACCGTAGCCGATCGCCAAGGCCCCAAGCCGATAGCTTAGCGACAGGCTGGGCCGGGGACTACTGAGTTGTGTGCAATGTCGGGAAATCTCATGCGGGACAATCAGAGCTAGTTAAATGGATAGATGTGGCCCACGGGCCGTACAATGCCTGAGTCTGGTCAAAGAATTAAATAATACAATTCTGACTTCTAACAGTGAAAAGTAAAATCACACTAAATGAACACTTTTAGAGGACTAATAAGAGATAATTGAAGACAATTAAGGATCCTATTGTTAGGAACCAAGCAGACACATGCTCTACTTGTTTGAACTCTATGCTACCAAGCATGAAATTCATGCTTATAGGAAAGCTCCCCTTAAAATTATTAATTTTATATTACATAAAGCTTGGATTTATTCCTTTATTTATAGAAGGTAATCAATCCTCTCTGATTGTTCACTGAAACCAATAGGCTGTCTATATAATGTGTAAGCAAAGTATGCTTTCCATATCAAGAGAGAGAGAGAGACACTCTTTCGCACTCCACTCTGGCCAATAGATGAGGGTCTTGAATGGAGCACTCTCTTATTTCATCTAGAAACTTCAAAATAGGATATTTAAAAATTTATTTTCTTAGCCAAGGAATCCCTTTAAGACATAGTTAAAAGGGATTGTCTGATTAAAGACACACATTTAGCGTACTTTAATGGGGCATCCAGAGGTAATAGAGGAATGTTTCCCATTCAGAACCCTTATTGACTAGCCAAAGTTGAAAATGATAATAATCAGGACCCAGCATGTCCATACATTAAATGGACAGTCCATTGACTTAAGGGATATTGTCATTTCATGCATTGATGACAAATAAATAGAATATACCATTAATTTGAGATAGGTGTAATGCTTCATTTCTGCTGTGGTGGTGCTGCAGTAAAATTGAACGCTTTTTGCCACATCTCAGTCAAAGGACAACCTGTAATCATCTTATGTTTGGGAACCCTTCTAGTTAAAAGAGATTATAAAAAGTGCAATCTAACAATAAAGGGATTTATAGATCTCTATACAGTTTTCTGGGCCTCGCAGCAGTTTTCTATATGGGTTTTTTATCATATTCTGGATTAGCAGGAGTTTTTCTTTAAGTAAACTATCATGTAATGCAAGCCTAACAATAGAAATTACATTGTATTCTGTTCATCATAGTGGAATGCGAATGTAGCAATTGCTGTGATTGTTCTATTATTAATATGTAACTCCCACGTGCATTTTCTTTTTCTTTTCTGTCTTCCAGAAAGAAGATGGATCGGCAGAAAAAATGCTTTTACTGAAACAAGAAAAAGAAAATAACTTATTGATTGTGTAGAGCTAGCTCTGTTCATGATCAATGGGACTGCATGGTGGGATTTTGTTCATTATCCTAATGTGCGCATGATATTTTTCTTCGCTTTTAATTGGGCTAAGATGTAAAAGTAGTCAGATGCGATTGGAAATTAATCCTCAGTCTTAGAATATTTTTCTTTCATTAAATTGTTCACTCGCATTGCTATCTGATATAGCAGACAATGAGAATATTCCGACATGTAACCAACATGCTCTGTTCTCATGTGGCTTGTATAGGGTATGGCTACTAGTACAGTATGTCATTGTACAAAATGTAATCTTCAGGTTTAAGTAATATGGAATTATCTTTACTGAGTCATGGCCTTGTCAAACTTTTTCTTAAATGATGTACCATTATGAGTGATGTGTAACCATTAGTCAAATACACATGGTACGTGTTGGCAGGCTTGGACTGGCCCACACGGGAATAGGGGAAACCCCCGGTGGGCACCTGAGCATGGTAGACCTGGAGTTGTTTTTTAACTGCATATACATCCTCAGAAGAAGCATAAAAGCAGAGAAAGAGAGACAGAAAGCAAGAAGTAAAGTATAGGAGGCATGTACACTCATTTACAGTAGCTGTAGGGTGGGCCCCTAAAATAAACTCCACTGATGGGCCCAGAAACAGCTCAACTGGTGGTCCCCTAGAGTTAACTCCACCTGTGGGCCCTAGGCACCCCAGTGCGACACTGTGTGTTGGCCATTTTATAAGCTATTATTTTGTAGCGCCAAGGGCCTGATGACATCGATATTTGTAAAATTATTGGTACAGTAAAAAGAAGTACATATAGAAGGTCTCTTCAACATATTATATCAACACAATAAAATGGCTGACACCATTATAATTTTGAGGATTAGTACTTTTTTATTCACAAAAAAATGCTGTAAATATTTTGCTACCATTTTTTACATGATGTATTCTTTCTTTTTACTTGTAGGTGCTGCTGTACAGTTTCATGTATACTCCAAAACATACTAAACATATAGGGCCTCATTTATCAAAACTTATAACAATAAGACTGTGACAAAAATGAGAGCTGCACTCTGATTAGTTGCTGTGGGCAACAAAGACAATTTTACTGTTAGACATTTTGATAAATGAGGACTGGATTGTAGATATCAGGAGATGAGCTCCTTATAAACAGTATGACTTTTAACAAATAAGGCAACACTTTTTAGTAAAATTTATATTGGCCAGTGGATGCAATCAGTAAGGACTGGTGGGTATGCACTATCATAATACCAATGGAAATGGGTCCAAGTCATGTTGAAAATGTCAATAACAATTCCATTTTGTTAAATCTGATGTATTTTCAGCATCAGTATGAAAACCACCCAACAACTGACTGTAACATACAATTTTCTTCACTTAGTAAACTTGTGCCTCTCATATAGCTTTTAGCCATGCATAATGAAACTTGCATAATTCTCATGAAAATATAGGATTTAATGATATTTCCAGAATTTGTTAAATGAGCTATGAGAACTGGATCCTACTTTTGGGACACCAAGGCTTCTAATAAATTAGCTCCACTAATAGAGGAAGGTGCTTTGTGATTGAGAAAATATCAATTACTAAATATGTTTTTGGGTATTTTGAATTAAAAGATTGGAAATTGTTATTAAAGATCTTAATTTATTAGGTAGCAGCTAAAAAAAATGGAAAATCCATTAACTTTAATATAGTTTTTTTTTTTTTCCATCACTCCCACTTTGCTGGACAAAGAAAATGAACACATAGGGGCACATGTATGACGCTGGCACTGACTCGCCAGTTCTACCTCTGTTTTTTATAGTGTAAAATCCAATAGTATGTATCAAAGTGTCTCACAGCACTTTATAAATGTGTCCCGTTTTACGCCAGACAATTTCATGCCAAACTTTGGCAAATTTTTGGTGCATTGTACGACTCTGGCATGACACGTCCGAGCATCTTTAGCACATTAAAAGTGTTGTGACTGGCGCAGCTTGCGATACGTTTTGGCATGCAGTGTTTCATAGAGCTATAGAACAGTGCAGCAACAATTTGTTTGGCTCAAAACATGCCAAAAAAATGTTCATACATGTCACCCATATTGCTTACCCACAAATCAATGGGAATCTGACAAGAATCTTTGGGAAAATCTTGTCTTTTAACAAAAATGTGATTATCTAAAGTGAACAATGCTCCTAACTTTCATCTACCAGCCAATATAAATTTTTAGAGAACGGGCCATATAAAGAAAAAAAAAATGTCAATTTGTATAAAGGTGATTTAATTTATAGCAACAAGAATATTCTGTTGGTTGAAATTTTATTAGAAGATTTAAGAAATGGGAACCCATTGGGTCAAAAATAGAGTAAAATTATTTAAAATTTTGCTGTATAAAAATATCAAAATAATGTTGACATGCTATAGAATGGTGTTACTAAGTGGGCCTATAGGCTTGTGTGTGGATTATCAACATTATTATTCTTACCAAGAAAATTCAAAGCTGTTTGCTATAACATTTTAAGGCTTAACACTGTCAATGAACTACTTGGTCCATTGTATACGATTTGTAAACACAAAAGATTTGGAAGAATGTACAAAGCGTGAATAAAATGATTGATTTGTCATCTAGCTTGTGGCATTCCTTCTTTAATTTAGTGTGCACTTGGTCCTCGCTGATACATCAAATACATGACCTCCACTGAAATATAAGTATAGAAAAATGGCTAAAACAAAACAGCTAATAGACAAATGTGATATTTACCTTACATCACAAAATATGTGTCCAAATCTTCCCAATGAATGGGTGTTATCTCAGTGTTGTATAATTGTCTTACTCTGGATCAACATACTGAAAATATTGGATTGGAATTCAAAGACTTTTGTGTTTCTTAATTAATAACTGTTTACTATAAATGTATAATTTAGGCTTTAACTATAAATGATAAGGCCCTCCACGTGCATTGTTCATCAAGAAAATATAGTTTTTTTGTGACAACTATGGTAAAGAATTGAGGAGATACAGCAGCATTTTCTCCTTCTTATATTGTATGTGTCAGTTCACATTGGTGTTTTTTGGTATGCAAATTTTGTGGTACAGTTGTATAACTGATTCATTGTTTGCATGGTCAATAAAAAAATGTGAATCAAGGGATGTTTTTTATGCGGGGAAGCATAAAGTGGTGCAGCATGTATTTATATGTTTAGCGAGTAGTGGGATCTATATAAATACAATAAATATTCTAATTATTACATCAAAGAAACAAGGTTGGGGTGTGGTTATTGAGTTCAAACAACAATGAACATAAGCCAGTTTCAGAACAGAAATGCGCATATGGACACAAAATTTAAAGATGGAATCCATGATTCATGCATGCTAATGTGTTGGCAAAAGTACTAAAGGGGAATAAAGCTGCTCTTAGGGCCCTTGTTGGCCTAATGCCTTCTGCTACTGCGTGGTAAGAACTTGTGCAAGACTCCCTTTTCTTTAAAAAACTTTTTGTTGCATACCAGGGGATATGGAATTATTGCATTGATCATGCATAGTGTTGTTCAAATAGGTCCCTGTTTGTTTAATGAATTGGCTGAACTCATGAAAAAAAGTCACAAATCAAATTTTTTATCTTAACCTAATGTTATCATTAGTCCTAACCATAACCTTTAATTGGAGTCAGGGTTAGGGGTTTTCTTTACTTTTTTTAAGGGGCTACCTTACCATTCCGCAGTGCTCCTGGTCTGCCGGCACTCCCGATGTGGCGTCACTTCTGGTACAGTGACAAAAAATTGGTAAGTAGTTGAGGGCGTAATAGGGTGACATAGCTACATTCCATATGTTACTGGAATGTTTCCCTTTCTTTTTCTATACACATGTATATCATGTGAGAGTTAAAGTGATCGGTGTCTAGCACTATCATCGATGCCTGCTTCAGATATAAGAGCGCTGTAACGGCTGGGTAGTGGATCCGCCGGACCACCGCAAGTGATGATAGTTAAGCCACGCCAGGGAACGGAATCTAAGTAGCCCCCGGTTTTCACCAAAGCCCGCCGCAAAGCGGGATGGACTTGCTGCGGCGTGAGGCTACCAGGTCGTCCCCCCTGACGTGACTTGCTTGCGATGGCGGCCGAGGTGCAGCGTGGTACAGAGTCGTAGTCCAAGAATCGTAGTCGTGGGCAGGCAGAAGGTCAGGGCAGGCGGCTATGGTTCGTGGTCGTGGAAAGGCAGGAAGGTCAGGGCAGGCGGCAGAGGTTCCGAGTCGAGAAACGTAGCAAGAGGTCTGGTACACGGTAGGGCGATAATACACTTTAGGAAACGCTTTAGCTAAGACACGAGGCAACATAGATCCAGCAAGGAGTGATTGTGGGACGTGACCTTAAGTAGGGGAAGCGCCTGGCAATTAGCCAATTATCGGGGCGCTGGCCCTTTAAATCCCCGAGAACGAGCGCGCGCGCCTTAGGACACGGGCACGCGCGCCTCGGCCGGCAGAGGGCGCGGACGGCACAGGAGCGGGATCAGGTGAGTCCCCGGCAGGCGCGGACCCCCGCCTCGTCCCACGGGCAGCAGCGGCACCCGACCCCGGTGGGCGGCCATGGGTGCGCCCGCGGCCCGCGGGCCGAGGAGCGCAGGTTACCGTGACAAGCGCATAATTATAGATCTTTTTATGCAATATGCAGGCTTTTGGCTTGTATCTATCATCGATATGTGCCTCATTTTCCTGATTATTTTATACTGTTTTATACTATACCACCATATTCATACATGTTTGTCTATTGTTACATATTATCTTGTATATAACGGTGTATATAATATGTATAGTGAGATTTTGGTTTGATGTCTGTTTTTTCTACACTTTACTGCACTGTATATATGTATCACCATTGCTTATGATTTCTTTTTATGTTTGTTTGTTCCACAGTGACTATTTGAGAAAGGCCTAATTTGACCGAAACATCATGTCTGTTTGAGTCACATATTTTGTACATAAGTTTTGGAACCTGTGGATATAATAAAATTAATTCTTTTGCATCATCTTCTTTTTTGTCATTGATGGTGAAATTAAATTCACCTATTTTTTTGACCAGCACCACATCATTGACTATTAACATTGAGTGCCACCCCATATACTACAAATACTTCTGGTACAGTGTCACTTCCAGTCAAATGTCACTTTCATGTTTTGGTAATCAGAAGTGATTGTGAGACACATGAGTGGCAACATTCCAGGACGACATGTGTAGAAACTGAATAGGTTGCTATGGGTAACAAGGAAAGTCTTACCCCCAGACAGTTTTCATATATGAGGCCCTTAGTGCTTGGGTTATGGTTAAGGTTGATTTTTTTTTTTTTGCACGCAATTTTCCACAAAATTTAATGAAGCTGAATCACTTACATTTGGGCAAAGTTTAACATTACCCTGAATCGAAAGCACAATACTTGCCTTGGAAAAAGCAAACACATTAAAAAACAGCATGTCTTTTTGTTCTTTGTGGCAAAACCCATAATTGCGGAAGATGAGGCCATCTTTATCTTTACAAAAAGATCCCCTCTATTCTATGTACACCAGTGTCAGATCCATATCTGCAATTCATTACAGGTCCATTTTTTACAAGTTTCATTACAGAACAACACTTCTTTACAAAGTGTCGGGTATAACGGCGACATATCGGATAAAAGGACTTCCATTTAAAAAAGTTGTCTGGAACTTACAAAACCTCGTCGGTCCACTGAGGTATGATTAGAAATAGAAACAAAGAAGTATATTCACCTCTGTGATGCTCTCGTTCCATCGCGGTGGCTGGTCCGTACATGTACAGCCAATCATAGGCCACATCTTCACGTGGACATGACCGCACTGTCCTGTGATTCGCTGCACATAGCACGTGAATGATGAATATTAACTGTGCAACCCGCATGTAAGGGTCGGCCACAGGAAGGAACGGGAGTTTCACATAAGTGAGTATACTTCTTTTTTTTCTTTTTCCAATCATACCCCAGCAGACCAACGAGCTTTTGTAATTTCCAGACAATCCCTTTAGCTTCCAGTAGCTGAACCAACAGAGGGTCACAGAAGAAATGTTACTATGTTAAAATCCCAAATAATGAATCTTCTCCAGCTCCTGTTATGTAAAAGGTTACTTATTTTAAATCCTTAAATTCTTGACAGCAGACGTGAAACAGCAAAAGCGTTTCGGGTGACTGAGACCCTTATTCGTAGCATATCAACAAACATATGTGATATCACTTATGTACATAGCATGCACACCCACATCTATCAAGCCCATGTCACGTGGTAAACAAAAACAAACGAAAAAACACAATGATTACTTAGAGACTATTTGGAGACCGATCGGGTTTGAGCGAGTTTGCTTGTTTGTACGTATATTAAAATGCTTATGTGGGTCAGTGATTGAACTGGCCTGTGGTATCTTCTTAACACTGAACCCCAAAACTTGAATCCAGACATTCAAAGTGTGAAAGTTACACAGCTATAAATTTGGTACAATTGATGTAAAACCTATTTTTCAAAGCTATATTTTTATGGCTACATGTTACAGTACTGCTCTTTAATAGACAATGAAAACATATTTATTAAGATTGAAATAAAGATGTTCAAGTTCTCAGAATGTCCAGTAAAACTGATATTTGTGTTTAAAAATCTTATGTCTGATGCTATTTCTACACTATGTTAAGCAGTGTCCGCTAGCTCTAATCACTAGAATGCATGTGTTGATGCAGGACATCAAATGTGCCTACAGGCTTCTATTCACAAAACACAGGCTAAAAAGAGCTTCTGTTAATTAGTATAAATTGAGGGCATTGGGGCACATTTATCAAAGCAGTTTTGCCAGTATTCTTGTACCATTGGGCCAAAAAAAAAAGTGTGTGGTCTTGCTAAACGGGGCGTGGTTTAGCATGTGATGTCATGCGCCAAAATGTTGTTGCAGTTAGTTGCATAAACTAAACCAACTTAAAATGGTGTAAAGTCAGCTTAGACAGTGCCAGATTTACTATGATAAATGTGGGCATTGTAATACTGTCTAATCTATCTCTACACAGTCACAGTGTTAGACAGTGGCCCAATGGCCCATGGAAAGTGTCATTGTTTAAACTCTTATGCAGTGCTGTGATGGTATAGAATACATGCTTATGTTTGTAAGTGTCACACATGGATTTTCATAAATTTGTCACCTTGCAAGACAAACTGCCCGTGTGCCAAAAAGTTTCCTACGCTATGACAAATTTAGTCTTAGTTATGCCACTTTTAAAAAGGTATGGCTAATGACACATTAACTCTGAAACTTCTAGGCATGTGAGATAAATAAATGTGTTGTGTGGCATGAATTGGCATACACACGCTCACTGTCGAATGGTGTACCCAAAAGTGTTGGCTTTGTCGGACAGAGTTATTCTTTTAGGTTCAAATCAATTAGAAATTTCTCATATGTGGTGCACTGCATTATTATTATTATTTTTATGCTCAATTCATGTTATCAAGGATGTCTTCACCCAGTAAAATAGAAAGAAGAGTGATGTTTCCTTATAATTAGAGATGAGCGAGCAGTAAAAAGTTCTAGTTCGATTAGAACCTCGTAGTTTAGTGTGTTCGGTTCGAGTTTCTATTCAAACTAGAACTCGAACTCGAACCCCATTAAAGTCAATGGGAGAAGATATGTTCTAGTTAATTTGTATACCTAAATAGGTGAGGAGAAGCTGTAATTAACAGTAAACTGGATACGTGGAACAACTTACTGTAGTGAAGAAACTTTGGCTCTAAGAGTGACAGAAAAAAATTGAGAGGCTAAAATACTTCATTCCTTTCAGTGGCTAACTGAAAATATGAGGACAGCATAGCTATAGGAGGTACAATGGTAGCAGCTGCTATGGGACCATGCATCGTGAGGGGGCCCAAAAGCCCCTTTGACACATAGGAGATTTTCTTATACAATTATTAAACCCCCAAAACTGCAAAAACTGAATTTTTGGACACTGAGTATGATTTAGCAAATCCAAGCACTCTGTATAATATATATTCATGTATATGGGAGTTAGGCGTTATGCGAGCCTACAAATGTCTCCAAATAAAAGCTTCTGGGTGTGGGAAAGATTCAGCCAGCAATACCAAACTCCCTAACTATTGATGTCTATGGAGAGGACAATGCTATCTAACTAAGAGCAGTCTGTACAGTACAGAGAATGAGTTGAAAATGGCATTCACAAGGCAATACAGTGATTTATATATATGATGGTCATGTAATTTTTACAGCGAATGAGAGCCCTACACCTCAGCGATGACTTTTTTGTCACTTCTATGTGCTCTGCACTGATTGGATGGGCGCCAAAAGTGCAGAAAGGTTATTGGATGGCTGCCAAAAGTGCAGAAAGCCGCTGAAAATGAAACTGAAAGAGGTGTTTCGTGACTAGAACTTTACTCGAACGAACAGTAAAATGCTCGGTTCGGTTCAAGTTCTAAAAATTCAAGAAGCTCTACTAGAACTTAACTTTTCTAGAACAGTTCGATCAACACTACTTATAATGACTGACTTTCAATGATCCCTGAGGAAAGGAGGGGTTGATTTAATGACCTGGTGACAAAACAATTATCCACATTAAAGCTAACATGTCTGACAGGAAGTAACTGCCATAGCTATATTCTCCTGTCTTCTCAGAAACTGGAGGGAGAAGAAAAAATAGTAACAAAGGAGAAGAAGAAAAAATAGAGTGGATGCAGATTTTTATCCTATACCTAACCTTGTCCTCTAATAGTGCTCACAATGTAGTTTCTCTGTCTCAGACACAGAAACGTAATTGCCAGTTTAACTAGAAACCAATTAATTTACCCATTTTTGTAGTGTAGGAAGAAAATGGAGCATTTAAAAAAGCAGTTACACTGCCATTATCATGATGACAAGTTCAGAATTCACAGTCTTTTCAGATTCATAGATGGCAAATATGTCTTGTTATACAGACAAAGGGTCTGGGGAATGTGTAATTTTAAACCAAGATTTCTCTTGCAGAAATCCAGGAAAGATAGTCAGATTCTGGCCTCATTGTTATTTATTTCTATAGTGGGATTAACTTTTAGAACAAAATTTAAGGGTACGGAGTTATCACAATTACAAAGGACAGTATCAAACAGAGAAGTATATCCAATGTTTACATGAATATTAGGTAGGAGCTCTGTCCAAATCATCTGACAGTCTCTACTAAAAAGAGAGTAGATATAAGAGGTCAGGGTAAAGAACAGCGTTGTGCTTCAGATTCAGGTCAATGTCAAAAGCAACTCAGATTTAAAGGGGTTTTGCCAAGAAATGAGTTCCTTAACTAACAGGCTGATACTCCCCTCTTGAGGCTTGAAAAAAGGGGTGTTGTGTTTCTGTGTTTAAAAAAACAAGTACCTCCTCTGTGATGTCATTGCAACACCTCCCATGCACGTTCCTGATACTCAGTTTCTGTACTTGAGCAAACGTTGTTTGGCTAATCCACAGATGAGAACTGTATGGTGCACAATCTATATGTGTTTTATTTCTCCCTCTTCTGTTCTCAGGAGATAAGATAAGCTCAGCAGGCAGCCTTCTTTCATTCTGGCTGCAAAGGGAGAGAGAGAGGGGGTGAGCAGTGTTGCAGGGAGTGTCTGAATGTTTACTAAGATAACTACATTACAACCAGTGTATTCTCTATACAAAAGACAAAGGATCTTTCTCCCCAGCCCCTTCAAAGCTCATTCATGTTGCCTGCCTTCAGATAAGAAGTGCAAACACGCAAGCCAGATCAGTTCCTGGTCTTATCTAATATAAACTGTCAGGAAACCAAGGGCATGTAAGGAAGGCTGTAGCTCTCACATGATTCACTTTTTTAATGACATATATTTAGAAAAGTGATTATATACCCATCCATTTTGGAGGATCCCACGTCAACATTAGATCATGGCAAAACCCCTTTAAGTGATTCAATTCGAGTAACTACTAGTACTAACCTAATTTCGGCAATAATTGCCAAAAGATTGACCCTAACCCTAAATTAGCTTTAGGATTAGGGTTAGGGTTTTTAGTGGCTTTTACCATTTCTGCATCACTCCAGGCTATGTGTCACATGAAACGACACTACCAGTCTGTCTATGTTTTGGGGACCAGAAGTACTGTCAGAAGTGGTTGACGCCATTTTATTCCTCTTTTTATGACATTGAGGGTAACCTAGGGAAACCAAAAGTAGCATCACACGTTCCCACTGGAGGTGATGCTGTGGCAGGAGTGATTAGAGATCTTGAACAACAGTGAAAGGCAAGTTATCCCCCTAAAACACTTTAATAACTGGTTATAATTAATTTGGAACCCATCGAACCAGTGTTGAGCAGATCAAGGCTGTATTCGAGCAACACTGCAAAGGAATAAGGTGGAGACATCACATCAGGTGAAGACATCATACCAGGTGGAATATTGGTTCGATGGGGGACTGTATAGACTAGGATACATATATGCTCATTAGAAAAGATATGTTTTCAGTAAGCATAGTAAGTAAGGTTTGGAGAATGTAAGCTCAAATGAAGGATGGAGCCAAACGAGGCTGCATGTGCAATTGTATTGGTAAATTAGAAAAGAAGTGTAGGGTTCAGCAGAATTTAATTGAGCTTTGTACATTATTAGACTGGATGGAAAAAGTTCCCCAATTACGGCCAGCAATAAACAACTAGTATTGACTCCAAATTTTACTTCTAGACAGGATGTTTTATTAATTTGCTTGCTGATATTTTTTTTCTTATTTTATTTTAAGGTCATTCTGAAAAGCCAAAAATAAACATGTAGCTAGTAAAATAATGACATAGATAAAATCAGTTTTTGACATTTTGCCTCAAAGAAAATATTTAGTTTTTTTGCAAAATAGCAGCTTAAAGAACCCTATTGTCACTAGTGGCTTATGTGTAACAGAATTTGAATAAATCACTAAAGAAGTAATAAGAATTGCTCTTGGTGTTATAATTAGAGATGGCCGAATTTCTCAAAAAATTCGGTTCGGTCACTTCGCCGAATTTTCCGACAAAATTTGTTTCGGTCCGAATTACTTCGGCACGAATCACGTTAAAAAACAGCTATTTCCAGGCTGCCCAGAGCCTGCAGGGTGCTGTAGATTTTTGTGCCATGCTTAAATATGCAGAGGGAGCTTGGTTTGGTCTTCATACAATGTTGTGTTTTAGTATGACACGCACATGACTGCCGCCGCTCTTAGAATCGCTTCTCTATAATATTCCCTGGGCTTTAATAACGGTGGGAAAAACTGACCAACAAAAATCTCAAGCGGGAATGTAGGCCTGATATAAGTCCATGCTAGCGGAATGTGGAAATATAACAAAGATGAGAGCTCAGGTGGCTAAACATTAGTGACAGGAGTGTGAGGTGACGATGGCAGATCAGCACAGCCATGACTGTCAGGCAGTGGCACAATGACATTCTGGAGGCGGCCACCCACACAAAAAAGTTTGGCCACAGAAGTGGAACAATCCACACAGTTGTGGAGGTCCGGGCAGCATGCAGCATGAGGTCAGGGCAAGTGGCACAATGACATGTTTGGAGGCGGCAAAACGTATTAGGGCCACAGGAGATGGCACAATCACCCACAGTGTGCGAGGTCACTGGCGGCAGCAGTATGAGGTTCAAGTCGTGGCGCACAATGGCATTCTGGAGGTGGCAAAACTGTATTAGGCACAGAGTGGCACAATCATCACAGTGTGGACCGGTCACGGCGGGAAGCCCAGTATGAGCGTCAGGCAGTGGCACATGAAATTATGGAGAGGCGCAAAAAACAGTAATATTAGGCCACAGAGAGGACACAATGATACAGTGTGGAGGTCACGGGCAGGCAAGCCAGTATGAGGGTCAGGACAGTGGCACACTAGACTCTGATGGAGGCGGGACAAAGAAAAGAAAAAAAGAAAAGAAAAAAAAAAAAAAAAAAAAACGAGTAAAACAAAAAAAAACAAAGAAAAAAAATAGGAAAACAAAAAAGAACTGAAAAAAAAATTAAAAAAAAAAGGGAAAAAAAAAATTACAGAGAAAAAAAAAAAAAAAAAAAAAAAAAATAACAGTATTAGGGCAACAGAGTGGCACAAATCACACAGTAGTGGGGTCACGGGCATGGCCAGCAGAGTATGTTGGTCAGACAGATGGCACAATGGCATTCTGGAGTGGCAAATAACAGTATCATTAGGCCCACAGAGTGGACACAATCACACAGGTGTGTGGAGGTCACGGCGTGGGCAGCAGTATGAGGTCAGGCAGTGGACAACAATGACATTATGGAGGTGGCAAAACAGTATTAGGCCACACGAAGTGGCCACAATCACACAGTGTGGAGGTCACGCCGGAAGGGCAGCAGGATGAGGTCAGACAGTGGCACAATGGCATTCTGGAGGGTGGCCAACATAACAGATTAGGCCACAGAGTGGCACATTCACACAGCTGTGGAGGTCACGGCCCGGCTGCAGTATTAGGTCAGGCACAGTGGCACTATGACATTTATGGAGGCGGCCCCAATCAGTATTAGGCCACAGAGTGGCACAAAAAAAATATGATCCAAGCTGAGGAGTCACGGCCGGATGCAGCAGTATTTGAGGTCAAGACAGTGGCACACATGACATTTTGGTGGCGGAAGAAAAAAAAAACAAAAATGAAAAAACTGTATTAGGGCTCAGTGCAGAGTCGGCACAATCACCACAGTGTAGGATGGTTCACGGACCAGGGCAGCAGTATGAGGTTCAGGGACTGTGGCACAATGGCATTTTGGAGGTGGCCAACAACAGATATTAGGCACAGAGTGGCACAACTCACACAGTGTGGAGCGTCCGGCGGCAGCAGAATGAGGTCAGGAGATGGCACAATGACATTATGGAGGGGGAAAAAAAAAAAAAAAAAAAAAAAAGCAGTATTAAGCCAACAGAGTGGCACAACACACAGTGTTTTGGAGGTTCACGGGCGGCAGGCATTTTGAGGTCAGGCAGTGGGCACAATGACATTACTGGAGGCCGGCAAAACAAGTTATTTGGGCCTCAGGAGGGCACAATGATTACCGTGTGGAGGTCACGGCAGCGCAGTATGAGGTCAGAAGTGGCACATGAAATTTATGGATGGCGACGGTGGCAAGACAGTATTAGCCACAGAGTGTGCACAATCAACAAGTTTAGTGTGGAAGGTCACGGCTGGGCAGCAGTATGAGGGTCGGACAGTGGCTCAATGAATTATGGAGGCGGGGGGCAAAACAAGACAAGTATTAGGCCAACAGAGTGGAATAATCACACGTGTAGGTGGTCACGGGGCAGCAGTAGTTGCAGTATGAGGTCAGGCAGTGGCACAATGACATTATGGAGGCGGCAAAATCAGTATTAGGCCTACAGAGTGGCCACAATGTTACAGTAGTGGAGGTCACGGCCGGCAGCAGTATGAGGCGTCTGACTGTGGCACTATTGACATTATGGAGGTTGGAAAAAACAGTATTAGGGAACAGTGTGGACAATCACACAGTGGTGGTACAGCGGCAGGCAGGTATGAGGTTCAGGGCTGTGGCACAATTGATCATTATGAGCGGGCAAAAAGTATTAGGCCACAGAGTGGAACACAAATGATACCGTGGTGGAGGGTCACGGCGCAGACGCATGTTTGTGTTATGAGGTTCAGAAAGTGGCACAATGACATTATGGAGGTGGGAAAGAACGGAAGAAAAACCAGTTTGGGAACAGGAGTGGCACAATCACACAGTGAGAGGTCACAGCGGCAAGCAAGTATGAGGTCAGGCAGTGGCACATGACATTATGGAAGGCCGGCCAAAACAGTATTAGGCCACAGAGTGGCCACAATGATACCGTGTGGAGGTCAAGGGCAGCGCACAGTATGAGGTCAGACAGTGGCACATTGACATTTGGAGGTGGAAACAGTATTAGGGCCACAGAGCTGGCACCAAGCACACAGTGGTGGTCACGAGCGCGGCAGCAGTAATGAGGTCAGGCAAGTGGCACACTGACCAAATTCTGGAGCTGGCAAAAAAGTATTAGCCCAAAGAGTGGTACTATGACACAGTGTGGAGGGCTCGGCAGGAGCATCATCAGCAGCATAAGGACAGACAGTGGCACAATGACACAGTGTGGGAGGTCACAGGCAGCTAGCCACGGCAGCTGCATAATGAGGTCATGACAGTGGCACATGACAAATCTGGAGTACGGCAAAAAAAACAGGAGTAGGCCACAGGTTGAGGAGGGCACGGCAGAAGACCATGGGCAGCAGCATGTGGTAAGACAGTGCGCACAATGACACAGTGGGAGGCACGACAAGGAGGTCACGCTAGCAGCATATGAGGTCAGAGAGTGGCACAATGAACATTCTGCAGGTGGCAAAATTCGTATTAGGCAACATAGCGGCACCAATGACTGAGGTGGAGGTCACGGTGGGCAGCAGAATGAGGTCAGGGCAGTGGAACAATGAAGAGTGTGGAGAGTCGATGACAGGAGCAACAGCCATGAGGTCAGAGAGTGGCACAATTGACAATTTGGACGGTGGCAAAACAGTACCAGGCCGCAGAGTGGCACAATGACACAGTGTGGTTGTCCACGGCAACAAGCAACAGCAGCAGCAGCAGCAATGGCAATAGAGTGGCACAATGACAGAGTGATGAGGTGAGGTGGCAATACCAGTCCCTGGTAAAGTCGGTGGTAGGAAGATGGAAGAAACTATCAAGCTAGGGTTGTGTGGCATCAGGCGGGGGTGGCGGCATCAGAATCGTGGCAGAGGCAGGGTAGTTTGAACCCAGACCTGACGCCTAAGGCATTGGTGGTGGAATATCCTGCACGGTCACGCCGATTCATTTGACAAAGGTAAGTCGTTCAAAATTTCCCCTGTGGGACAAGCGGGTTCTCCTTGGTGGGTAACGATGGCCCCCGCCGCACCTGAAAACCCGCTCTGATGCACAACAACTGGCCGGGCGCAGCAGGACAGCTTCATCCACTGCAAACTCGGAAAGTGCCGGCCACAAATCCAGTATTGGCTGCCCAGTAGGGGTCCAGCGGATCTTCTAACTGGGTGGCAGGATGCTGTCCATGTGGCCACAACATGATTGGTTCAGGGAGATGCTCCAGGTTCCAGCTGCTGCTGCTGGTGATGCCCTCCTCACTAGGCGGGTGAAGGAAGCTGTCATTAGTGACTCAGACTTTAGGTTACTGCTGATGGAGTGGTACGGCTCCTACCCCTCCCACCTTCCCCCAGCAGCCGCGGCAGTAGTACGTGAGCGCGCCTGAGGAACCCCCCGGTCAGACCTGTCTAGAGGAGGGTCAGATGCAGCACATAGGCAGCGGCCAACTGGATTACGGAGGATTTCCCTATAGTATGTTGAGATTTGTCTTTCCATCTCAATAGCTGGGAAAAAGGCTCCCATTGTGGACCGGGGGGCGAGGGTCCAATTGGGTGGAGAGAGCCAGAGTCATCCCCTCTGCCGGATGCTGGACTATATCGGGCTTGTCACTAGCCAGGCAAATAAGCATGTGCGGGAGGGACATCTGAACAAGTGGACTCCGAGGGGTCACATGCCTCCATTTCCCCACTGTATACTGCCACGGTGCTTGGGAGTCATCTGCCTAGCATCTTCCTCTTCTCCGTCCACCTCCTCCAGCTGCTCCTGCTCCTCCTCTCTTGCACCTGGGTAGAAATACAATCATTTCACAGACAAATGCTTCTTGCATACACAATGTCATCTCATCCCTCCTCCTACCATTTCAGTCCCCACCGGACTCATGTGGCCACGAGATGTAGTCGCACCTCATCTTCCAGTCCCATGCCCAGACAGATTTTTTCAGCATATGTTCCAAGGGACATGATGCCGTGGGAATGGGGACGTTTATTCATCCGTAGATCCTGGCGACTGACAAATAACACGTGGCCTCCTCGATGGCCTCCAACAAACGGGCAGGTGATCACGCATGAGCTGCCACTGGCTGACATCAATGTTACACAGGGGGTACTTCTGTCTGCCTGGATCATCAAAATAAATCGTTATGGCACTTTCTTATCTGTTCTACAGGTCGGGTCCAACATGTGCAGGCTGGAATCCAGCGGGTGGAAACATCGCATATCAGACGTGTCTGGGGGGCACCGGCTGTTCTGCCGCTGCAACTCGAGGAGGGTGTTCCTGGTTTGTTACCGATGGATAAAGGGCGATGCCAGTTTCATGGCCAATTTCAGAATGTTCTTTCTGAACGATCGGTGGACAGACTTCAGGACCTTTTTACATAACCAGATTGAACTCGTTGCGACATGCAGGGCGCATGGAACATCCACTTCCTCGGTTGCAGCATGCGCGGACTCCATGTTCCTCCCATTGTCCGTCACCATGGTTCCGATTTGCAGTTGGCGAGCGAGAAAAGCCTCACATCGATTTCTTGCGCATGACGTTGGAGCAGTTCCTCCCCTGTGTGGTGACTTCGTGCGCCCGAGGCAAGCTAGGTGTAGAAATCTGCGTGACACAGCTGTGGCCCTACACATGTGGTTGATGGAGCAGTACTTGATGGAGGCTTGAGATGGTGGTGGTGGTGGAGGAGGAGGGGGAGGCGGCATTGGGCGCAGGAGCAGCAGTTTGACAAAGTGGGAGGAGGGGAAGCGGAACTCGGCGTATCACTGTCCAAGTGGTTGGTGTGCCTGGGATGGAAGCACATACACACAGTGGGCCGTTTGTTAAAGGAACATGTACTGGCCATCGACCTGTTAGTTACAGCGCCAGACGTCCGCGCTGCCGTGTACACTTGGAACAAACCGATAAGCTCAAGGACTGACCCACTTTCTGTTCTAACATATTTATGAAAGTGCTGGTAATGCCTTTTAGGAAAAAGAAAAATTACGGCTTGGAATCTACCATCTCGGGCGGGCACAAGCCATTTAGTTCAGAAAGGTGCAGAGTCCAACCATTTGGAATGGGGAGGGAATGCAAGTTCCAACTACTTGGACGGCCCAGCTACGGTCGCTGCTGAAACCTTAGGTATGGTTGGACGCATACTGTTGTCTCTTTACAATCGCCTCTCTGAACGACTATGCTGGCGCAGATGAGAGCGAGGAGCAGGAGCATCTGGACACCGGGAGAGCGGTGTCAAAGAGGCAAAACAGCTGCCACTTCTGCAGACGGTGGTGGAGCCTTGACTGGCTGAATGATGAAATGGCATCGCGTTGCCCACGAGGGCCGCTGCTGCTGCTGCAGCGGCAGGATGGACACCAAATCTGAGATCTCACGTTTCTCCAGGCCACGCGATGGTGACGCTGCCATGTTTGTTTGACGAGTAGGGCGTTGTGCAACGGTTTGCTCCCGGCACGCTACACTTTCTGCCACAGACTTTCTACATATACCATATTCGGCTCCTCGGTGGTCTTAGCAAAGAACTGCCACCACGCCGTGTTTAGCTTGATTTTACCGCCCATACGCTTCGCACTGAGTGGACTACTGCCGCCGCTTGCCTCGACTGGAGCCCCTGTGGCCTAACTGTCTTGGAAAAAAACAACCTGCGGAAGCGGGTTTTCATACCCCGTTTGGCCGCTTGGCTCCCCGAACCTCTCACTGTGTGATAACCCTGCTGATCTCCACGGGCAAACACAACCCACTTGCTTGGCTTGCGCCGCTGCCTGAAGACGCAAGCGAACGCCCTCTTCTCCTGAACGATGATCGAAGCCCTTGGTCACCCCGGTTCCAAGTAGCAGGTCGGCTACAATATCATTATTGTGTTTCACGTCACTACTGTCCTCATCACCGGGTCTTGGTAAGCGAGGCTGACCTCTCTACCACATGACCTTCCCATGCCACTTCCACAATCTATACTTTGCCGCATACTGCTAAGAAGCTGGGGATAATTGGGCCCCATTTCGTCGCTGCCAAGTAGCTGCTGACTGCCTCCTCAATTTGTTCATCCTCGTTTTTATTGGCCGCTGAGCCCAGACCACATTGTAGATCCTGCTGAGGGTTACTGGATGGGGTCAGAGGGTGCCTGCAGGGAACTGATGAGGGCCGCTGACCCGCTCCCGGGCCTTGACAACTAAAGTGTTGTGTCTGTGGTCCCACGATCCTGGCTGGAGGTTGTCAGATGTTACTCTGAGGGAGGAAGCTGAGTATGACCATAGTCAACCAATTTCAAGAACCCTTGGGTTGTCTCTGAAAACAAAACACACTGGCACCGCTAGATGACAGCGGCAGTTGTTGGGGCCTCACCGAGTACCCCTGCTTGCGAGACGTCCCTTGCTGTGCGGCGTAACCATGGGCCCGGTTTACTGAAAGATGTTTGTGCCTCTGCCTCACCTCGCAGATTGCAGAGCCTGCCACACTTCTTGTCTGACATTACTGTTTTGTTCTAAACATGTACAGACTCACTGTTATGGATGAAGCGTATCTGTATATGATAAATATTACACCCTGTTTTTGACTACAAATGGAACCCAGTAAAGTAACAACATTAACAGCTTGAGTTAACCCTTGGATATAAAATTGCGCTCCACAATGGCCAGGAAAAATTTCTTGTATGTGTACGTTTTACAAGCTCTGTTGAGTGTTCTTATAAATGTAAAAAGCACAAACAGGTCTTAATTAACCTTTCGCTGGTGGCATTATGCTTCAAGATAGGAATAAAATGTATATATTTCGGTGTTTTGAAAATGAGGTTTATTTTTGTCACCTGCTCAACAGCAGCAAAACAACGTTTTGTATAATCCCTGGAATGCTATACTTGCGCAATAGAATATGAGCCACCACATTCATAGAGCTGCTTTGTTGTCGTGTTACAATGGGGTATTTTCTACGCCACACAACAAGAGATATAAATCTGTAATTAACCTTTGCATGTGAATTAGGCTACCAAAAAATGAATATATATTTGGCGTTCGAAAAGACGGTTATTTTTTGTCAGCACAGCACACAGAAAACAACGCTTAATTAACCCCTGGATGTAAAATTGGCGAATAGAATTGAGCCACCTACAAAACTAGTAGCTTTTGAGAGTGTTACACATGGCGTTATTTTCTACGCCACACAACAGAGATAAAATTTGTAATTATCCTTTGCTTGTGAATTAGGCTACCTAAAATTAAATATATATTTGGCGTTGAAAATAGACGGTCTTATTTTTGTCAGCACACCAGCAAAACAACGGCTTAATTAACCCCTGGAGTAAATTGCGCCAAAGAATGAAAGCCGCACAAACTAGTAGCTTTGTAGCGTGTTACAATTGCGTGTTTCTACTCCCAAACAACAAGAGTTACAGTTGTAAACTTAACCTTTGATTGTGAATTAGGCTAACGGTAAAACAATTTATAATATATTTGGCGTTGAAAAAAAGACGGTTTATTTTTGTCAGCACCACCAGCAAAACAACACGTTTTTAACCCCCTGGATGTAAATTGCGCCAAAGAATTCGAGCCGCCACAAACTTAAGTTGCTTTGTAGCGTGTTACAATTGCGTGTTTCTAATCCAAACACATGAGATTACAGTTGTAAATTAACCTTTTGTATGTGAATTAGGATAAGGAAAAATTTTTATATATTTGGCGTTGAAAAAGACTGGTTTTTTTTTGTCAGCCTCAGCAAAAACAGCTTTAATATAACCCCTGGCTTCGTAAATGCGCCAAAGAACTTGGCCGCAAAACTAAGTAGCTTTGTAGGTTGTTACAATTGCGTGTTTTCTTCTCCACACAACAAGAGATACAGATGTAATTAACCTTTGCTTGTGAATTAGGCTAAGGAAAAATTTTTATATATTTGGCCGTTTGAAAATGACGGGTTATTTTTTGTCTGTCACCAGCAAACAACTTTAATTAACCCTCTGGATGTAAATGGCAATAGAATTGTGCCCACCACAAACTAAGTAGCCTTTGTAGCGTGTTACAATGGCGTATTTTATACGCCCCACAAAAAGATATAAAATTGTAATTAACCTGTTGCTATAGTGAATTAGGCTAACCAAAAAACAAATATATATATTTGGCGTTGTAAGACTGGTTTATCTTTTGTCAGCACACTCTGAAAATACAACACTTAATTAACCCTGGATGTAAATTGAGCAATAGAATTGAGCACCACAAACTTAGTTAGCTTTGTAGCGTTTTTACAATGGATTTTTTTTCTACACCACACATCAAGGAGAATACAGTTGTAATTAAACCTTTGCTTGTGTATTAGGGCTACAGGAAAAAGTTATTATATTTTTTTGCGTTTTGATATAAAAAGACGGTTTATTTTTGTCAGCCTCACCAGCAAAACAACGCTTAATTAACCCTGGATGGGTGTAAAATTTTGTAACAAATTTGCGCCAATAGAAGAATTTGATGACCGCAACATAATTGTAGCTTTGTAGCGTGTTTACATTTGACGTGTTTTCTATCCACTCAACAAAGAGGATACAGTTGTATGTAATTAACCCTTGCTTAGTGAATTTGGTAAGGAGAAAAAATTTATTTATATTTGGCGTTGAAAAAGAGGTTTATTTTGTCAGCACACTCAAGCAAAAACAACGCTTAATTAACCTCTGGATGTAAATTGCACCAAAGAATTGAGCCCCACAAACTAGTAGCTTTGTAGCGTGATCACAATTGCGTGTTTTCTAATCGCCTTCAACATAGAGATACAGTTGGAATTAACCTTTGATTGTGAATTAGGCTACAGGAAAAATTTCTATATTTTGGCGTTGTAAATAGGGACAGTTTCTTGGGGTCAGCACCACCTGCAAAAACACAACGCTTTAATTACCCATGGAGGTAAATTCGCAAAGGAATCTGAGGCCGCACAAATAGTAGCTTTGTAGGTTTGTTTACAATTGAGTGTTTTATCACGCCCATACAACAAGAGATACAGTTTTGTACATTAACCTTTGCTTGTGAAATTAGGTACAGGAAAAATTGATATATTTTGGCGTTGTAAAAGGGACAGTTTCTTTGGGGGTCTGCACATCAGCCAAAACCATCGCTTAATAAAACCCTGGATGTAATTGCGCAATAGAATTGACGCAGCCCATAAATGAAGTGGTATTTGTATTGTAAAAATCGCTGTTTCTTTAATGAAAACAACAGGAACTGGCTTTATTATCCCCAACTTGGATATTGAATGGTATATCTGCAGCTGGCAGTGGAGCACACTGGATTTCAGATCCTATACCCAAAATAATCAGAAATAGAACATTCAGAGAACAGTCTTGAGACAAGCTGAGACACCCCACATAAAAATCGCCTGTGTATAAATTCGTTCTTCAGAAAGCGCTATCACCCGCAAGAGCACCTTCCCTATACCAGTCATCAGGGAGAGCGCGGTAATGAGCTCCCTGCGGCTCTCGCCCGCATCGGTCTTTATATAGTGCCGGGGAGGGGTGAGTCTCAGTATCCGATCCAGGCTCTGATTGGCTTCAGCTTATGAAAATGTATGCAGGCTATGCACTTCTTTCCTCCCAGAGTGCTTTTGCCCCATGTTACGCCATGTGCTTGTGCAGCCATTTTATCCAATGAAAAGCACACTTCGTTCACCCGAAGTACCCCAAAGTCCGACTTCGTTCCCGAATCCGAATGCTTTTACTGAAAAATCTAAACGATATTCACACTTCGTTTGAATCAAATTCGCCTCTATAGTTATAAATGCTAATGGAATATTTTATGCAATCATTTTGTTTTATACAAGTGCCTCAGTCGCTTCTGCACTACATGATCTGGGCCTATGTGACAGGAATAATTATTTATTTATAATGCATTTTAGCAGGGAATCAGCATCAGTAGAGGTTTTTTTTTTAAGATAACTGCTTTCTTTAATAACTGTTTCCAATTATTGATATACAGGATGTTCGACTGTTCCTGGCCACTTGACATCAATTCTTAAATTATAAAAATATATTTTAAAAAAATCCTGACTTTTGGGTGGTGTACTGATTTTCATGCCTGAAGCCAAGCTGTAAATTTAAGAAAGTGAATAGAACTTCACATTTATATAGAAGTTATTTATATAATTTTTAAAACTCACTTTGTTGCCCATATCAACCAATCAGAAGTCCCCCCTCCCATTTTCCACAGCGACTATATGAAATGAAAGGGACAAGCCGATTGTTGTTCATGGGCAACAAAGTTGAGTTTGAGACTAGACAGTTTTTCATAACATGTGGCCGCCCTTAGTTTTGATTACTTGGACTTTCATGTACTTTTAAGTGGCCATAATCATAAACCATAATCAACCCTCCTGGGTTTAGGGCTAAATATTTTTTTCATTGTAATTGAAACCCACGAATACAAACCCACCCACCAACAAAATAAAAATTACAGATGTAGACAAGTATAACTTGAATAGATCCAACACACCATGATATCATGGCACAGAAAAGTATCTAAATTTTTTCAATGGCTGTTGTTGTGATCCCAGAACAGAAAACATCAGAATCCATGATATCACCATCAAGTTACAATTTGCTACATATATATCAAATAATGTAAATGTGTGTATGTATTGTCCATATTGTCCATATAATCTATGTGCCTTTATCATTACTTGGCAAAAAATACTATGCGGGACATGTATGAAAACTGTCTAGGTCTGAGACTTTCAAAGGGGAACTAGACAGTTTTCATATATGTGGCCCAATGTGTCTGGAAGACTGCAGCACTTAGGTGTCTTCAGGTTTTTATAGAATACTCTAGTTCACGCAGATAAAATGAAATATTACTAAAAAGACAATTCATGCTGCTTTTATCAATAATATTATTAGTTATAAAAGTCCACAGTGGTAGGAGTAGGCAATAACCTGTCCTTATACAGTGGAAATTGGGCATGACTTCACAGAAACTTGGGTGTGGCCACACTGTACCAAAATGAGTAAAAGGTAAGACAGATAATAGTTGGTTTAGAAAGCTACACCAAAGATGCACAAAAGTTGTCAAACAGCATGAGCCACTATGATAAATCTGGTGCATTTTTAGACTGTCTGTTAAATTTCAGACAGCGATAGAAAATGTGGGCCTATGTATTTTATGCTTTCTTGCAAAAAGTCTGCAAGAAACCAGATGGAGAGTGCAAATATCAGATGGAAGTCACCCAGTTAGCCAATGAGCATGTAAACATTACAGTGAAACACAATGTTACTGCCTAGCTGTTCCAGCCAACTTAGACACAGAGGGCAACATGTCTGAAAAAGTTTGCACCAATTTTGGGGCCCATGCTTTGCAGGCACCAAAATAAACTGTATAACCCAAGTTCTATGGATTGTATAGAACCATCAAAAGCCAAAACGTGGCGCAATCTGTGTCAGACTGGGAATAATTTTTTGAGTTGGGCCATAAGATGCAGAAGGAGTGGAGATGGATACGGCTCAGAGAGTGGCTAACAGGCGGCCAAAAATTGGGGAACTATAAGTTTAACGCGAAGAAGAAAGTAACAAACCCAATTTCCAAGGGTCGTGCAGGGGTGAGGATACTTTGGTGTAGACTGGGACACATTTATAAAGTGCTGTGAGACACTTTCATATATGCTGTTGGATCGTACACTATTCAAAACAGAGGTTGAACTGGTGAGTTCATACATGTCCCCCTGAGTCTCTAGCCCTGATTATTCTAATTCCGACCACTAAGGGACTAATAGCAGCAGAAGAATTTAGCTGAGTGTCGTCTTTCCCTCGCTGCTTCTGCTGCAGCCGCTGTACTAATCCTCTATTTCAGTGTGAGCCTAATTTACGTACATGATGTGCAAAATAATGTACATATCTAATGTGTTCCTATGTTTGTGCTTTGCATGTGTCTGTAGGTATTGAGTGTATATGCCTGTATGTAGCATTGTATGTCTACAGGCAAGTACTCAGCAAGGGCAACATGTATGAACGTGGTTGTGCCAGATATCTGGCGTTTTTTCAGCCAGATATCAGGCGCAGCCCCATTCGCTACATTTTTAAATCTCCCACATGGCACTCTTGGGTGCATTGTAAAGTGCAAGCGGCACTTTGTTATGCACCTGGGATCAGGGGGCATGCGGGAGGCGGGACGCACTAGAACCGTATGCAGCTCTAGATTTATAGCTTCAGTACGGCATTTCTAGGCGCATTACAGCCGGAACAAATAAGAAATAATTTCACTGCACACGAAAGTAGGATGCATTTTAAATTATTCAAAATTTATATCATGGAATACTGAGAATCATACAAATCCAGTTACAGAGGATCAAATTGGAAAGCAGTGCCTCAATATACACAAAATGATTTTGTGATCGTATGTATACTGTGATCAAATAAACGGTACGTTTCGGCGGTCGCCGCAGCCTTTGTCAACCCGATCACCAATGAATAGAAGGTGTATATATATATATATATATATATATATATATATATATATATATATGTATATATATTTATGTATACAGTGCAGTTGTATGCATGTAATTGTACATGAATAAGTCAGGCACAGACGGACCGTAGGATAGCTGAAAAACACGGCAGAGCAGGTAAAGATAGGCGCGGTGGGCGGGCGGCCGGAGAAGGCAAGGTAATCCTTTTCACTAGCACCGCATTCCTCAGCCAAGTGCATGACATTTTTTGTATTACAGTCGGAACAGGTAGACCACTTTCAAAGTTGTTTACCTGTGCCAGAAATGTCACCCTAATGCTAGAAAGTAGAGGGGGTTCATAATTCAGGCGCATTCTATGCCGTTAATAGGCACATGAATGAAATTTGCGTGCGAACGCCAAATTTCGTACATATCGCCCAGCAAGTCTTTATAAATAGGGCCGTTTCTCCACAAATCGCACTCAGGGTTGGGAGAAAAAAATTCTCCCCCTCCACAATAACATGTTATGCAGCAACACAGTGAATCTCCATTAACCATTTCCTGATTGGACCATGTACAGTCCTTTAGTTCATGCGGGTTTGAAAACTATAACACTTTCTCGCACTCAGTTATTCTACTTTTTCGTGATATCTAAAGCTTTATTTTTATGTAATTTTTACTTCACATTTTCATAGTATCATGGAAAATGGTAAAACATTAAAAAAGTAAGTTTTACACATTTTTTAAATTTATTTTTAACAGCAAAAGTGGTGCTAAAATAATTTTTATAATTGTGTCAGTTTTGCATTGCGGACATTCATATATACATGGTATAAAATTTTAGGGTCATCATGGGTGGGGCTAAAAGTTAAGGTTTGGTCTATCCGTATTTTTTTTTATAAATTTTTTTGTGGGTGTTTTTATTTTATTTTACATATTTTGCCTCCTAGAAGGTCAGGTAACTGGGGCCAATATATTATCCCCAGTCACAGGGGAAATGAACAGCTTTTGCAGATACAGAGCTCTGACATGACCAGGACAGAGAAGCTGGAGGCTTGGAGGCTCCTTGCTATTTAGCATATACAGCGCTCAACAAGTGCTATTTGTATGGTGACTGAAGGCAGGGGCAGCAATAAACACTGTTATACAGTGCCAAGCAAAAGGGTAACAATGTTTTGAACTTTTAACTTTCAGAGTCTGTATCTCACCATCCACTACAGCTTTGAACGTGAGCCTACCATCATTTTAAAGATAGCAACATGATGAAGAGACCGCATCCAATGGGTTTTAAAAACTAAGGGAGGCATATATGATCGGATTTCACCCTTTTCTGGCGTAACATGCGCCAAAGTGAGCCGGCTACGATGTCTAATGTGCCTAACAAATGTGTTAGGTGCATTGTTTACGACCAACA